>JAAGKR010001348.1:43440-129683 GCA_011419295.1 Clarias macrocephalus
CCCCCCAAAGAACTTTTGAACATGACTGTAAACGCAATTTTATGTCATCTTTAAAAATATAAATGTGTAATCATACCACTCATTTTGCCACTAGCCCCACTCTCACTTATCATGGCTTTACCCTTCTGCAAATTTAAATAATTTGTTGTCAACTCTTCCTTTGATCTTTATTGGAAAAGTACAAGACAATAACTACTGTATAATGATGCTGATTTGTCTTGTCACCTTATTTCCCGGGAGCGGAAAGAGACTAGGATTTTCACTATTTTGCTGTGGGTGTGGTTTTTAAAATTCACTATTAGACACCACCTACACAAGAACAAGCTATTTGGTCTATACTGCGACTGATGATACAGAGACTCGAAATAGATTGAAATAATATGGATTCATGAATTTTGTACTAGAATAGTTTATATTTTGGTCATACCAAGAGATTTTAACAGGATCCTGATCCAAAATAAACGATATCCAAATCAACAAAAATCATTATGAGAAGTTAGTCTTTTCTGGTGGATATCTTTGAATTAACAAGAAGAAAAGTGATTATGATGGACCATATAGCCATACTGTCTCTGATGGTTAAATTTGATGACATAATGGGAAACACAAGAACAATAACCATTATATCGGATTACACAGAACTTTATTGTCATTGTGTAAAGCACATGTACAAAGGAAATTAAATGTAGTTAGCATCTATTCTGTTAATGGGAGTCAAATGTACAGAGTATGGATGTCACGTGTCCATTTATACTGTATATACATGCATACATATAGTGCATACAGACAGACATGCTATCTCTCTAGATGCACATGCAGTAGTGGGGAAAAACACACACATTCTAAGTTATGGTCAGTGCAAACATGCCCACTGAATAAAGCAAAGACAGTAGTGCAATGGTTACTGAACCATAATCAACTTTTCAATAAGGAAACAGCAACAGGGAAAACCTATTTTTCAGTCTGTTTGTGCTGAGGAACCTGTCACTCCAGACTAATGGGAGGAGAGTAAATAGTCCATGATTAGGATGAGAGCTGTCTTTGAGAAGAGCTTTCACCCTTTGCAGGCAGCATTCCTTTAACCCTTAAGTGGAATGGATCTGTGCTGGCAACACAGCTTTGGACAAAAAAAATAAAAATAAAAATAAAAATATTCAATTAAATTCAATTTTATTTGTATAGCACTTTTAATAATTGTCATTGTCGCAAAGCAGCCTTACACAATCAGTTACAAAACAGTTTACACAGATACCCTGCTGGTGTGTAATGATGTGGGAGGCTTCAGACATTAAACTGTGTATTTGATTTTTCAGATATGTCAATTAAAAAAAATCCTCATGACTTTTAAAATGAGTAAATTATACCGCTGGCAGAAATTGGAAAGCATGACGTTGTAAAATTGTCAAACCCAACAATTTCACGTATACTATATTATATACTGTACATTATATATACATAGATCACTTTTTTTGCTCGGTCATGTTTGTGTAGTTTCAAGTAAAAATGTAACTAAATTCAATGCCTAGGTTGTGAAGAAAATAGAAAATGTCATTCTACATTGCACAATCGTGAGACCTATAGATATTTATTTATTTATTTTGATATGTTAAAAAAAAAATGCTGTGGGTTTTAAAGACAACATGTTTTCAGCTGAGTGCCAAAGATATGTTGGTTGGTTTTCACCTCCCACTGAAGGGCTTTGCAGTCTGATGTACCACACTGGAATGCAGTTATTGAAGATGCTCTCAATAGTACAGTGGTATGATATCTTGTAGTACAGGTGAGGTTTCTTATTTTTTCTGGAAGTACAAACACTGTTGCTTTGTTTTAACCCAAATAAAGGCATACAGGGATCAGGTGAGGTCCTTAGAGATGTGGTGGAACTGGAGGAAGTTAAAGCCTGGTACACCCTCCACAGAAGCTCAGTTCTTATTAAAGGAAGCATGAGGATGATTTTCAGTCTGTCTGAAATCCACAGTAACCTAATTTTCTTCATTTTTGTTGCAGTTGAGTTCTTTATTATTGTCTGCACACTGTGCCACCAGTTGCTGGATCTCCTCCTTGAAGATCATCTCACTCTAACCTCTGATTAGACCTCTCATCATGGAATTGTCTGCAAACATGATTATGTTGTTGGACCCATTAGAGGTGCACAATCATAGGTCAGGATGCTGTATATAAGATGCAGTACACATCCTTGAGGCACTCCAATGTTGAGGGTGAGACTGGAAGTGGTAAGGTTGTCAAGTCTGACAGACTGTGCTCTATTTGTTAGAAATAGGCTGTTCCAGGTGTGTGAGAGCAAAATGGAGTACCATGGAGATGGCACCCTCTATTGACCTATTAAGGTGATTGGCGAATTGAAGGGGATCCGAGTGTGAAACAGACAGGCTTTGGTGAGGTTAGGGAAGGTAGTTGAGGAACAGCCTTTTGTGATGATGGGGGTGAGTGTGAAAGGATAAAAGCCATTGAGAGCTGTTAAAAAATAATGCACTGGCACTGGCACAGTGGTAGCTGACTTAAAGCAAGCGCGGACAGCTGCTCAACCACTGTTGCTCAGCCTTGGGTATGGACAACTTGTGCCCCTTTGGATGAGCTCAACATAAAGTCTGTAATAGACTGAATGCCTTGTCAGATGCAAGTTCTCCTCAATCTGCTCTTTGTGTTCTTTTTTGGCTTTGGAGATTCCCCTTCTCAGATCAGCTCTTCCTACACTGTTGACCTCCTACTCTCCAGATCCGTTTCTCATGTTTTTTTTTTTTGTTTGTTTGTTTTTTAGCAGAAGACAGGCCTCCCAGTTCCGTTTCCTGTCTGGTCTTTGGAATAAACTGTTACAGACAGCAGGTGTTGTATTAACAATTTATTAAAATTCATAATTTCTGTTGACAGGCTCTAGTTCAATTCATTGAAAGTGCAGAAAATGTAATACCAATAACAGAAGATTTAAATGTGAGGGCGTGCATACAGTATATCCTATAAAGAAAATAAACAGTTTAATTCACATACTGAAAACATATAGGAGGTGTCCCAGCTAATCAGCACTCTACTAAAAGATGAGCTTCCAGAATAGTGCAACATTAACATAACTACAAAAATCCTGAACTGCAATGTTGCTGCAATGTGTTATTGCAATGTGTATTTTTTTCTAGTTAATATTCCCCACAATGAATCAATATTAAATTTAACTTAAAATTCTATGAGTTCTATAAAAGTTATGAATCATATATTTAAATGCGTTTCACATGCTCTTAATGGAATCCATTAAAATGACATCTGGCTTAGAATCTGGGGAATAAAAACAGAAGAATTAATAAGTATTATATATAATATTTATATATAAGTATTAATAACCATTATGACTTAATTTTTAGAAAAGGGGGAAATTTTATGTTTAGATCTTCAAAAAGCCCCTGATGCTGGGAAAAAAAGCACCAGACTGTGATATCACTGAATGTCACTCAATAAAATGTCATTCAATGTAATACCAAACAGAAAGTTATTAACCCTGTTTCAGCATAAATTTGTGAGGGCCCAGAGCCATGCCAAGTCTCCAGCCTCTCAGGCATCCTAAAGGCAGCAAATTCCAACATGTCTGCCAATTGTCATGAGTTTTGAGCATGTTAAAATCCCCAAAAGCCCAAAATGTTGGGAAAAATGTATAGTCATTATGAAAACAATAAGGCCCTTCACACACTATAATGACATAGGGCTGATGTCATAATTAGGGTCCAAGCACTATAAGGTGCGCAAGACCCTCTTGTTTTCCTAAGCATTTTTTTTCCCAACCTTTTGGACTTTTGGACTCAAAAACTCATGAAACTTGGCAGACAGGTTGGAATCTGCTGCCATCAGGATGCCTGAGAGGCTTGTGGCCCGGGGCCCCCAGGGCCCCCCGCACGAGATTTTTCTGCATAGCTCATACACACTTTCACATAGGCACACGAAACTTGGTACACATTTAGAGCTCATCGAGCCGAACAACTTTCGCACTGCATGTCCTGGGCTCAACTCAAAAGGAGGCTGGTTATTTTGGGTCGTTTGCAAAAACGCACCCGATGGATTTTGATATACTCCTGCTAGGGAATTTATACAATCATCCCCAAACAGGGCCGAAGATATCTAAAGACATTGAGGATGAAAAATTGCTGAGGGATTTGCGATATCTCAAACGGGTCAGCCGTGATAATGTCCGAAACTTACACCAAAAAATGATTAATAACTTTCTGTGTGGCATTATATTGAGTGACATTTTATTCAGTGACACTTTCTTTGACATCAAATTCAGTGACATCACATTGAGGAACATCATAGTGTGAGGCTTATTTGCCAGCATCTGTGGCATGTTGTAGACACATAAACATCACAAATGTTAACACACACACACACATTCCTCTTTCAAGACACACACACACACTAACGCACTCAACATATATTTAGGGCCTAAACTGACATTAGCCCTGTATAGTGTGTGACATGTGCAGGTTGTGTGTTGCAACCGAGTGACGATGTTTTTTTCAAGGTCTTAACACACTCAAATAACACAGGTTGTGCAGTGCGTTCGGGGTGGCGATGGCACAGGGTGCTTGGGCCCGTCATCGTTGCTTGCAACTATATATATATTTAATAAATTAGTCTTACTACATCATTTTCTTTGCACATCTTACAGTTTGGAGTTTCCGCACATAGCAGAGTTGTTAATCATTTATGACTCATCCCATCACTACCGCACATATTCAGTGCTTCAGAATTCCTTTTCTACTCCTACCTCTTTACAGAATTTCAGAATACTCAAACCACTTGACATAGCTTTCGAACAACATTGTTCCACCAGGGTAAAAAAAAAACAAAAAAAGCTTTTCAGTGACGCACTCCATTCTTAGCATTTTAACGTTCTTCTGTCTGACCTTTTCCGAATGTCAGTTCAGCGCCGCACCGGCAACATGGATTGCTCTTATAATTACTAAGATTAGGATTTCAGCACTCTACGCCAGCACCCAACCAGGAAGTTCTCCCTGAAGTCTCATTAACACCAAGCTCCTCCAGTTAACACAGGATATGATCTCAGCTCTTATAGAAAGAGATGCAGAAGAGTAAGTGTGAGTCATCAGAGCAGATGATTACTTGTAGATTTGTGTAGTATACACACAGTTGATGACTGCCTGTGGACGTTTTAGGTGGTTTAGAAGTTGATTAAAGATTTGTCTCTGCCTATTTCTGATGGAAAATTATATGTTTGGTATTTAGTGTAAAAGCTATTATAAATGCAAAATATATAAAGGATTGCTTAAGTACGTCATAAAGCAGAAAGTCATTACTAATCAATATACCGGAAATTACTAATCAATATACCAAACGACTTTGTTGGCATAAGCCTATGTAAGCCTATGATTGGGGTTTACTGAGGATGTCCTGTGATAACTCTTAGTTACTTACTGCTGTTTTAGTAATTACTTAAAAACTAATTTAAAATTAATGTAAACTGTTGAGATTATGACCATCATTACAGTGTTATTGCATAATACATATGATTGCAAAAAATATACATCCACTTGGTTTCTGGGGGAAAAAAGTCTTTCTTTCTTTCTTTCTTTCTTTCTTTCTTTCTTTCTTTTTTTACAGGTCAGGCAAAATATTATTATATTATATTAATACAATATTAATAATATTATAATAATATCATAATATTGTCATCTACAGTATATAAATATATAACGCATAGCAATACACTTACTCTTACTCATCATCTATACCGCTTTATCGGCACACACACATACTCATTTACACACTACGGGCAATTTGGTAATGCCAATGAGCTTAATCTGCAGGCCTTTGAACTGTGGGAGGAAACCGGATTACCTGGATGAAACCCACTAAACATGGGGAGAACATGCAAACTCCATGCACACAGAGACGGGAATCGAGCCTGGCTGAGAATCAAACCCGGACCTTGGAGGTCTAAAACGACAGTGCTAATAATACAAAATATTTTTTAAAAATCCTGAAATAAAATGGTGTATAACCAGAGTAGTAAATTTTAGCATTTTCTATATAAAATGCTTTTATGTAAATTGCTAGCAAACAATTTACTACTCTGGTTATTTTTTTTATTTAATGCACCTCAATTAAAAATTAAACCCATGTTTACTTTGAACTTTTCATGCCTTGAAAAAGATTTAACAAACACGCTCAAAGAAGCTATTAAAAGACCTAAGCTTTCAAAGCCATACATTACCACAGAGATAACATTGCCAACAGTTCAAATTAATCTCCAGAAATGGTGGGGAAACAGGCACAAAGGAAAAATAACTGGAAAAATAAATTATTATTTTCAAAACTCTAAAAGCAACAATCTTTTTGAGGCAAATGGATTTTTTTTTTTTACTTCTGCAGTGGATTCTGAAATATCAGCCATAATATTAACTGAAAAACACTGATTATCAATTCTATACCAGTAAACTGGTGACAGTATTCCAATGGTCACCAAAGTCTCTATTTACTGTATGTCTGCGGTAACCAAAAGGTCAGTTTGTCTGGTCTAATTCTACAAAAATCCATTGCACAACTCAGTGAAAAAAGGTTATACTGGTCATTATAGAAAAACACCCAATGCACCACAGCCACAGCCTCCTGCTCTAAATTCTCCAGATCCCAACCTGATGGAGCACCCATGGGATGCGCTGGACAAACAACTCAGTTCCACAGAGACCCTACCTTGCACCCCACAAAAACTCAATACCTTCTTCAATAGCTCACTACAAGGACATGGGAATTGTGTACTGGGTAATCTAGGCTAGGCTAGTCTGCTATTTACATTTAAAATTTTAACTGTTGCACTGTTGTCAGTTTGCCACGTATGAAATTGCACATCATGACTGAACTTCATTTCCCTTATTGTTTATTTTTTTCCTTTTAACTTTGATTTTTGATACATGCAAACACACACTGGTTAGTTCTCACATTACCCTGTGTGTACTGACTATACAGTATGTAAGATATACCGTGTGCAATCTACAACCTGCCTTTGGATTACTGTCTCTATGGCTGCTGGATATCTGGAATTTCCTTCAGGATTCCATCCATCCATCCATCCATCCATCCATCCATCCATCCATCCATCCATCCATCCATCCATCCATTCATCCATCTATGGATGCCAACATCCTGGTGCCAGACACGACAGGACATCCCAATCTCACATCAAGGAACCAGAGCTGCTTTGGTGGCACAATGGGAACTAAAACCTAGGTGGTTAAAATGTGAATGTTTTATTACCATATATTACCATCTGTATATTACCATATATTTTTTGACAACACAGGTTTATGGCATATAGTAATGGTGGAAGATAAATATAACTATCACTGAAAGTCTAGTTGGTGTTATCATTTCAAATGTCAAAGTATGGGTTTTATATGATTTGACATTTACAGAAGTGATTAACCTGTAATTTATCCTGTAGTATAGTGTGACTAAGTCAGATTTTTCTTTTCCTTATACTCAAACAGTTACATTTTCACAGCTTTTTAAGCACAGAATAAAAATTTTATCGAATTTTATATTGAACAATTACAAAATTATAGATTGTAGTTAAAATGCCTTATATATATAGTTTGTGCATATATAAAGGATGGCTATACATGATATACATGATATAAAGAACAGTTGATGTGGCTGGCATGATAAAACAAGATCTGAAGCAAAGTTATAGTATCACCACAAAGCTTATCATTTTAAAATAACTCTTTTAAAATATAGAAATTTTCTATTTAAAAAATATAATAGTTTTGTTTACAAAAATGCAATCATATATAATATTATACTCTATTATTGTATTGTTAAAATTTTTTAAATATATACTTTCTGAACACTTTTCACTTTTTCATGGAGCAGCTTCTCCTCTGACTAGTACTGTACAAAGCACTGACACTGGAGACTCCTTTTAAATGCTCCAAATAACCAGCCTCTCACAGACAGCGTCACCATATTACATATTTCACATGTATTTAATGAATTCGTGCAAAATACTCACTTGTATGTTGTTTCTATAAAAACAATAATGTAATAGTAATTTTGTGAAAAAGTTAATGCAACAGTGCAAACTTATGTTAATTATGTCAGCACTAGAGGAGGTAGTTACTGTAGGTGAGAGGTGGCTCTGGTGGCTAATGTACTAGACGACACGCCCCATACTACCCAGTCACTGCAAGCAACGTCGGTCCCAAATCTGGATAGAAACATGGGAGGGTTGCATCAGGAAGGGTGTCCAGTGTAAAACCTGTGCTCAGTTGTATGCAGATCGTATGGTCCATTGTGACGATGCCTTGATGGGAGCAGCAGAAAGAAAGTTTACTAGGAGTTAGTTAATTTACACCTTCTGAATAGATAATTCAATATTAGCTGGTAGTATAATGCATAAATAATTCACAGATAAAGAAATAACCCAGTTTATTTATCATGCTGTTTTAAATGTATGCTTTCCTGTTCACACATTTAAAAAAAAAGCATGGAGATTTAAAGCTTTTTCCATGTTGTGTGAAATACTTTCGCCAAAGTTTTATCTGTCTTTCTTCCACAGCAACACATTTGGCAAGGTTAAATGTGAAAGCATATTGTTTGCTTTTTTCAAGCATTAAATTTCTTTTCACTTGTTACATAAAGGAATCATTTATTCACCAATCAAACAAAATGTACAATATGTCATCAAGGACACATTCTTTTCCCTCAGTCTTGGGATCTGCAAGGTTTTTTTTGTCCAGGAATAGCCACTAGTTACTTTATGTAACTTTAAAACTAAGAATTAAAACTATGTGCATGAAGAGGGCAGAATGTTATGCCTTATTAGAAAATCTATAATTCAGTGATTAGAAAAGATACATTTGAAAATCACTTAATTAGGAAAGAGCCACATACAGCATAAAGACACACATTATTAGACTGATGATAATAATAATTATTATCGGAGTCAGAGACAATATATATATAGAGGAAAGAATGAATGCTGTAAAAATAGTCAAAAGGAGAAAGCAAGTGGTGAGTGAAAAAGGTAGCTGACTGAATGTCAGCAATGATGAATAGGCTTTTGGAGGTATGTGTCTCTCCGGGGCTGCATACTCTTTTGCCATGCAGTGAGGCAGCATAGCAGCTTGAACAAGTGATTGGAGGAATGTAATTCTAATTGGTTGCCTCTACGTCCTCCCACACAGTCCTTGTTAAAGGCCCAGGGGTGAAATAGCCATCGATATGAAAAATGGTCACATCGGTTTCAGTAAACACTCATTCTTTTTATTTGAGCAGTCCAGCTATATGGAGAAGTGAAAGCATGACCTTCAAGAAGATGGTATTGGCTGGTCTGGATTCCAGATCTCATAAACCAGGGTTGTTGACATTCAAGGCAGGTTCCTGTCGATGGCCACCTGAACCTGAATGATATCCTAAATTGAACATCTGGTCTAAAATGTCATTTTGCATGTATTTGAAGATAGCACAGAAGAACTCTAACTAGCTTTAGATCACTTTAAGATATTCAAGAAATACTTGAACATCTTTAAAAAAAATTTTTAAAAAAATCAGAAAGGAAAGATAATAGCACAGATCAATTGCTTTATAAATAAAATACATTGTTTAAAATGTTGTGATTATGCAGTTTGCAAACCTTGATTAAAACTGATCCACTGAGCCACTCAATGGCTATAACTTTCACTTGGATGATAAAAATTGCAGAGATTAAATACAAACAGAAAAAAAAATTCATTTCAAACTGAAAAGGAACAAAATTAGTTTATTTTAAAGGTGGTTGGGGGGGGGGGGGGTATTTTCTCTACCCACTGTTGGTACAGTGCATTTTCAGTACATTTACTTTAGCTGCATGCTAAAAGTCCAACAGGAAAAAAACATAGCTATGTTTAATAGTGAAAGTAAGAGCATTTCCATACTCACATACACAATGTGATAAACACTCACAGGATTGTGATGAAATAGCTGTGTGTCCATAGGAAAACCAGTTATTAGTAAGAATAATCAGAAAAAAGGCTTCAATTTGTTAGGGAGCAAAAAGATTGGACTTTGGGCTTTAAATACTGCAAATAGTTTCAAAAAGGCTATATGTCCATTAATGATTGATATGATTTGATCACCAAAGCCATTCCGGTTTTGCTGCCCACCGCACTACTGTAGGTGCACATTACAGGAGCTCAGTTGGAAGTTCTTGCTACATCTCCTGTACAGTCCTGACCTTACTCCAAGTGATTTCCACATGTTTGGGCCATTAAAAGAGTTCCTGAGAGGCCAGCATTTCAAACCTGAATCAGTCAGTCTGATCATGGCCCCAGTGTACTGAGAAAACTTTCTACTCTGATGGTCTCCAAGCGATAGTGAAAAGGCATAAGTGCAATAGTGTAGCGGAGGAGTATATAGAGAAATAAAAGTAGTATTCTGCACAATAAACAAAAAATTATGTGTTGACCAGATTGCATCTTGTATTATATTAAAACATTAAATCATACATTTTATATAACATTATATAAAACATTTGTATAAAACATTTTTATTTACACCAGATGAACTTGCTGACACAACTCTCTCCTTTTTATGCTAGCTTGGGACTGGCACTGACACTGATGCCCTGCAAAGCCTTTAGCACTCTTTTGGTAATGGCTGGGTATCAATCCCACATGGCAGGTGAAAAGCCTACTAATGACCCACTAAATGTTTTATTTATTTATTTATTTTTACAGGGATTTCAGAATTTCTTAGTATTTGGTACTGTATATTTCAGTTTTGCTAAAATTTTTCTACATTTATAAGATTTGCACTGATTTTGGGAAAATCTCATCAAGATGTAACTATCCTTAGATTTGTTAACTTCTTAATGTTGGTAATGATTAATTATTAGTTGCTTTTAAAGATAAACATTATACAGTTGTTATAAAATATAAAAATCGTGATTAATCAAATTCCCTAAACATGCTTCAAGCAGAAATTTACTGTCAAGTACATATTTTTTGTATTGATCGCTATAATACCTTACATTTTCCTTCTGTAAACAATACAGAATCACTGTTATTTAAAAATAAATCAAGTCAAGCTAAACACAAAAGATCATATTAATAAAAATGTTGGACAGATAGCAAAATTAAGGCATAATATCTCCCTGACCCATGAGACACTGCTGCAACAGCACTAGTTTGAGAATATTTGGTAGAACATGAAAGCCAGTTAAACATGTCTATTACTGTCTATTATTGTAGTATAACTGATGTGTTATCGATATATGATATATATGATGTGTAAAAGTAGAAGTCCTTCATTTACTTGTGTACTGCAGTAAAAGTACATAAATACTCCTTTTTCAAAATTACTTAAATTACTTAATAGAGTCAAAAGTATAGAAGGTGTATTAGCTCAAAATAGCCTTTTTCAAATTCTACCCCTTTCTCTCCCTCTCTCTCTACTTCCCAATCGTGCATGTTCTGTCTTCATCACTCTCTGTATGCAGCTCTGCTTATGATTTCAAACACCTGCTACATGATTAAGCGTTTGCATGTTAATCATGCAATTACACATAATAGTCAGCTGGTGACTTCAAATACTACACACCACTGTGGTTAGCTATCAGAACACCCTAACAGAAGTGTAGTTAAGTAAAAGTACAGATGTTTGCTCTACCGTTTGTGCAGAGTAAAAGGAAAAATTATCATCCAATAAAAATACCGAAGTAAAGTACAAAAGTGTAAAATATGTAAAATATAGTGTAAAAGACAGTAATGGAGTAAATGTATTAGTTATCTCCAACCTCAGATTTTTTGTACACTATACCCAATATTACTTCTGCAAAATGTAGCTTGTTGTGCGTGCTTTCTGGTGTATATTAAAATATACGGAGTATAACTATGTCTTTTAATTCAGTAATTCTTACCAGTGGGATTAACAATCAATCGATAAAAAAAAGTTATCTGTTGTGAGGTTATCTGATATTAAAGCCGAGAGTGCTTGAACTGCCATTTGAGAATAAACTCTGATATTTGATTTGCTCTTGGTTATTACATTGTGTTCTGTGAAACAGTTTCTTGGTGGCAGAGCACTGCCAATCTAAATTGAGGGGGAAAAAATGGACAAAAGGACAGATTTTGTGAGATGCCCAAGCAGGGCTCAGGTGTTTTTACACCCAAAGGGAAAGCTCTGTTTTACTGATTCCTAAAAGTTCTTCTTTGTGAACATGAGCAAACAATGTCTGTCTAGGGGTTGGTTCAGTTCTATGGAGTGAAACTTCTAAATTATTCTGCAGTTCATTCTGATAAGACGCAGACAAATATGCATTCAGACAGAGAGGCAGGGTGAGATGCGCACTTCACTATGTGAAAAGCACTACATTCTATAATTCTTCATGTGATTAAAAAAAAAAGAGTTATAGTGAAAACATTTTGAGAGAGACTTAAACATGGTGCTTGCTCTATCATTTAATGATGTCAGTAAAACCACTGAAGATAACGCTGAAGATAGAAACTCGATAAAGATAGAGTTATTGTTGGAGCCATAAAGTACATTTTTAATAAATCTCTATAGTATTTAACTTCATTATTACATAGATGTAAATGTAACTTTTTTGTGACATATTTGTGGCATATTTGTGACATATTTGTGACTATTGGCTTACGTAAAGTTCATAGGTCAATTTCATATGTTTACGGTATCAAACGTTTAATATTTGATTTATTAGAAGGAAGGAAGGACTCGGTGTTAGACAGTCTTTTGACCGTTCTTTGAAACCATATTTAATTTGAAGCTTGAAAAGGTGTAAATAGTTCTTAAGTTTAATTTGTTGAGTGTCTTGTATCCAGACAAACGAAGATTAAACTGATACACTACAAGTTTTGTGGTTTTACGCGTCAAATCCTTGTGCTGGTCCTTATGGAAATGGTGAAGAACAGGAAAACATAGATCGCCGTTACAGTTATTAAATAAGGTTAATCTTAGTGTAAAAATAATCTATGCACTATTAACTGCTCTGTTTTGTGTACTGTAAAATAAGATTGATGCTCATGTTCAGATCTATACATAAGGAGAATCACATTGCTTAATTATATCCATCATAAAGGCTCTCTAATAATAATAAAAAATAGTTAATATAAGTCTTCTCCAAAATGTGTCTGTTAATTTCCAGGATACAACTCGGATCCAGCATCCAGCATTGCCTGGTTTTCTTTCTGTTTAACTCCTTTATAAAACATACCATTTCAATGAGTGTAGGCTTAATTATGCTCTTGAATGCCCCTTTGGTGACGTGCATATTCCTAGCCAATGAAAACACAGAAACTGGAAAAGACTGGAAAAAAATACCCCCTTTTAACTCAATTATGTGAAACAAATGCATTTCTCACCCATTTTTACATTTCTCATCCATTGTTTTTCAAAACATAAGCAAAACGACATATTAGTTTTGTGTATATTTAAGAGTTTCTGTGATAAAACACAGCTAATATAGTAGCTATTATATGTTAGCTATTATCCACTAACCTAACAATCTTTAGCTCTTAAGAAGCAGATGGACAGGAGATCTACCTCCATATGAATCCTGTTTTAAATGTTATAATCACTGGAAATCATAGGAAAATAATTCCCTCTGTAACACTCCTATACCGACACACAATAGATCTGTTGCTACTTAGTCAATACAAGCTACAGTTAGCAATATTAGCCTCACAGTGTCCATAAATTCAGCAAACAAGCTTTAAAAAAAACATTTATAGGTTTAGGATCCACAGCGGAACTGTAGTATTTTTTGTAGAATTGTCCTTTATTGAAAAAGCAGTTAATAGATGTGGAATGTTTAAAACCCAAGTGCCACAGGTGTGTGCCAGCAACACAGCACAGGTCAATGATGAAATTACTAAAAAATAATAATAATAATGAATAAATAAATAAATAAATAAATAAATAAATAAATAATATACAGTACTATACTGTATACCAAAAGTATTCACTCCCCCATCCAAATAATTGAATTCAGGTATTCCTATCATTTTCAGGGTTACATGATGAAAGATCTACTGTATGCTCCAAAAAGCCAAACTTGTGGAGGTATTCCCATGTCAAGTCAAGAAAGCACAATGTTAAAAAACAAAAAGGTGACACACAACATATACTAAGAAACTCTGAAATTTATGGAGAAAAAACCAACAACTTTTTACTCAGTGAAATATAATTTGTTATGAAAATTCTTGTATTAAATAATAATTTAAAAAAAACATTTTTGCCCCACTGTGAATGTCCACTGTTTTTATTTTTATAATAAAGTCAGGTAATAGATTATGACAAAAGGTTGACATCAGGGATGAAAAAATGAACTACAAAACAGAACATGTATTCTACAGTCCTTATTAAAGGCCTTAATGAGATCATTAGATTGATATAAGAAGAGACCCCTCCCAGCAGTAGAGCTTGTTGCTGTCTGGTGGGATGGAGCTCCTCATGAACTTGTTTACATAGATGCCAAAACAGCACATTTGGAGGAGGAGGGTGAACAAAATAAAGGGACTAAAAAAATTGCATTATCTGAGGGTTGTTTCAGTCAGAGCATTAACAGACATGCGTTGTGGGCGTTTTGAGACCTGTGTTAACTTGTTAAAGAAATAGTAACAGATGGGTCCTTTAATGTATCTGATTCCAAAGAATTAACTTTTAGTTAGTGTTAAAAGTGAGATATCTTAGTGTTAAAATTACTTTAATTCTCTATCAACTTTATGCTAAGCTTTTATTTTAGAGTGTCATTCCTACATCAGAGGCTTTTTATACAACGTTTTTTTTTTTATCTTTTTTTTATTTTTTATCTTTCTTTTTTTTTGAGGGCACTGGTGGCTTGATGGTTAGTGTGTTGGTCTGTGGATCCAGACGTCCCCGGTTTAAGCACCGACACCGCTGGGTCGCCACTATTGGACCAAGTTCCTTCGCCCCGACCCTGTAAATAACTGCCACAGAAACAGTAGATGTATATCCGTTGCCCAATGTGCAGGGAGCACCTAGATGGAACCATCTATCCATCTTTTTGTCCCAACAATGTGCAAGTCTAGGCCTTGTTTTAATGTAAACTTGGAAGTAATATTGGATTTTTTGAGGTCACTGTAAAATGAGTCTAATGTACTAAAACTCTGGCCAGATAGTGTGATACAAATCTTACCACACTGGATTTTCTTTCCAGAGAACTAGTGAGCATTTAATAGATAATGTGATATATTGTTTATTAGAACAAAGCACAAATGCATGAAATGCAGAGAGTAAAAATAGAGAGTACTGAACAAGCCAATGGACCGTGTCTATGCATAGGATACATAATTGCATTGTATCCCCCATGTATACTGCATCATTTTTTTATTTCCCATGTGCTTCTTTAAAATGCATAATGACCATAGTACCACATGGGAGAGATGATGTATTTTAGCTTAGAATGGTCCCCCAGATGGGTGGCTCACATCAAGGTGATATATATATTAATTTGGTCCCTGAGAATGCGTCTGTGGAACAATACCAAAAGGCCTAATGTGCAGACCAGGTTGTCCAATGGGTGTATGTGCGGAGGGTGGGGGTGATGATCCCATATTACTTTACTAAAAATACAAAGCCATATTTCCTAAATTTAATATTTGTGATGTCTGAAACTAAACATAACATGATGAATATTTTAGTTAAACATAATTTACATGACCAGATTTGTTCTGCATGGTCTCTCTCCCCCATGTTCCTACATCCTTTGTCACTTCACTTCACTCTTGACATGTGTTCCCACAACAGCTAATTCAAGACAACAAGTTATCCAACAAACCCAAGCTTGGTCCAGACCACATATGTGCCCTACTTGACCTTTGTCTGACTACCACTTATTAAATACAATCAGTATAATTATGGACTGAAACCCTGCTGTGCTGTGGGTTCACCTGTATCCCCTGCTGTGGCCAATCTCTATATAGAAGAAGCAGAAAGTTGTGTCCTGAGCTCTTTCACACAAATTCTACCTAGCCAGCCACTGCTTCTGATATGTGGATCACATCTGGGTCAAAATTAAAACACAAGAGGTGGCTGCTTTCACAAACCACATCAATGCTCTGGACACTAACATCAAGTTTACACAGGAGGATGTTAGAGGAACTTGTCTGGCCTTCCTGGATTGTTGAGTACATATCGAAGAGAACAGAATCATCCACTTTCAAGTATACAGGAAACCCACACAAAGATCAATACTTACTTTTTGGCTCACACCATTCTCTGGAGCACAAACTGGGAGTAATCAGGACCTTTCACCATCAGACTGAAAAAAAAGAATGACTGAGGGAAAGGAGAAGGAACACACACACACACACACACATGCACACCAAGAAAATTCATTCCTTTGGCTGTTACCACCCAAACTGGGCTTTTATTACATCTACAAAAAGATCCAAAAGCAGATAAACCAGGAGAATTTTCAACAAACACAACATCCCTGTACATTTCAAACCCAAGAACACACTGAGGCAGCGACTTGTCCACCCCAAGGACAAAACAATCAAACATAAACAAAGCCCGTCCCTTCAGACAAGACTCAGCAGTGCATCTACATCTGAAAGTCAAGACTCTTTTATAGTGATATTCTGGCCAGAGAAGATTGATGGTTCAAAATAGGAGAAAATTGGAACAACCGCCTCTCAACAGATGAGGTGGCTTAAGACCACTTAACCCTCACTTAAAATGTAGCTCTTTCATCGCATCCAAGATGGCATTTCACTTTAGTTCATACAGTTGATCCCACCAAAACACACGTGTGGAACAACAACCCACTGGTTGTTGGATTATTGGGGTAGCAATAACCTAACAACTCCTAAATAACCTAACAACTCCTCAGAGTTAATATATCTGCCACGTCATCCAGTTAATAGAATCGATGAAGCATTTCAGGTGAGAGGAGAAATATCTTTAGAACTTAAAAAGAGTCCAGTAGCCACTGAACAACACCACTGTGAAGATCCTCAGTCATGCTGGAGAGGTTATCTGTACTGTGCATGACTGTGTATGTGACAAATAAAATTAAAATTTGAATTTGATTTGGAAGTTGAGCTTTGTCAACTGGACTTTTTAGTTCAGTAGAAACGTTTCACTGCCCACCACCAAGGTCAAAGGATCCTCACATACCTAATACAGCTTGTTATGTGAAGAATGGAGAAGGTCAAAATCAGAAGGAGGGTCATTAGGGAGTATAGGGGAGAGAGCCGTTAGGAAGACAATAGGGAGAGATTAGAGAGAGTCATTAGATGTAACGATGAAAAAGAGTAAGGAGAGTCCTTAAGTACGGCTTTCTTGGAGGTCTTGAGCTTCCTTGGAATAGATAAAAGGGCAGCATGAAAATAGCAGACAGTCTCCTACTGTATTTTCTCCTGTCTCCTATTTTACATGCTGCCCATTCTCCTGTTTTCTATTTTACATGATCCATTGACCTTAGAGGGCTTAACTAAGTCCAGTTGACATGACACCACTGAGACAACTAGTCACAGATATTTTACTGCCACATTTTAGAAATCTACTACAATAGAGTGGAATATTCTCCATCCATTCAATCTAGGAACCTCTGTAGTCCAACTAGGGACCATGGAGGCCAATGGTGTTTATCACTGTATTTATTTATGTTTTACCACCATGGTAACATTCACATGCACATTCACACACTTCAGGAAATTTGAGAATGCCAATTAGCCTGACCAGCATGTTTTTGGACAGTTGGAGAAACCAGAGCACCAGGAGGAAACCCACCAAGCACGGCGAGAACATGGAAACTCCATGTTCCTCCCACAGTCCAAATACTGTACATGCAGATTAGGCTAGTGTGTGAGTGGGTGTGAGTGCTTATGATAGATTGACATCCTGTCCAAGGTGTACTCTGCCTCATGTAATGAATTGTCTGAGATAGACCCCAGGCCTCCCTTGACCCTGTACAGGATAAGAGGTACAGAAAATGAGTAAGTGAGTGAGACTAAATGCCAGTCAAACCATGGAGCTTTTATATAATTCATCTTCTATATTCTGTAAACATACTGCAGTTACGTCTACATTCCAGGCACCAAACAGTTAATGATCAGCAGTTAATCATGTTTGAGACAGAGAAGACAGATCACCATCCTTAGCTCAATTTACCAGAAATCTTCTTCAGTTCTAACTGCTTTGAAGTAAACATTGTGTGAATGATCTGCCAATTAAGGAAGCAAAAACCACAGAAGATATCGACATTTTATAGCCCATCATTCAGCCTGCAGAGGCATGCACAAAAAGCACAATCTTTAATTATAAAGTCTTTCAAAGTGCAGATTTTTTTTCTCACCTTCAACAAAAGAAAGTAAATGAATGAACATTTACATTCCATAATAATAATCTTAATAATGTTTTAATTATCAGATTTATGATTAGGCGATGCGTCAGTAGTCACTTGTCAGGTTCTACTCCACTTCCACTGCCAGTTCATATACAGTACAAGCTTTCTGACATAAAAATATAGAATAAAAAAATGTTAGTGGCAGTTAGAATTTGCCTTGGTGATACAGTAGTAGACTCATGTGTTGACCTTTTTCAAAGCACACGTCTGTCTGCGTTCCCTTTCCACAGTGTATACTACTGTATGTATAGCATGTCTGTAGGCAAAGCTGAATAATGCCCTTTGTTATCACTGGCAGCTGACTGTCATCACTGTCAGATATATGACACTGGTGTACAACCCAAATGCTTCCAAAACAACAAAAGGCAAATTTGGCTCATTTTGTTTTTATATGTGAATATGACAAAACAATGTTTAGATCTGTCAGTTTGCTCTAGTTACCAAACATGCTACTGTGCCAATATTAACATGCCTGGGACAACTAAATGTTCAAGTCAACATGATTTAAAGTAAGGTAGAGTCCGGGCGCCAGCAGGATTATATCTCATAGTACACACAAGAACCGCATTTATTGCATTCTTTTAGTGTGTAGGTGCAAAGCACACACATACTACTCTGCGAGTGAGTGAGTGAGTGAGCAAACAAGAGTGAGAGAAAATGATTCAGGTTTTTTATGGCATGTTACCAAAACAACACCGCCGTAAAACTCTGATTATCCATGCATTTCAGAGGTCGGACTTGCTCTCGGCAGAATGTTCACTACATACAGCAGGTCACTTTCTATTTCCAAAAGCATGAAAAAGCATTCGAAAAAAAAATCTGTTGTTTTCTTTTTCTCATTAATATGTATATTGTATCATGTATATTATTATCTCAAGGATATCTCATGGATATTATGTACCGGCTAACACACAAGATACGCTTAATGTGAAAAAAAAAATACTGTAAATGTGCATTGACTGGCAGACACCAGTGACGTACAGCCTGACCAAAATCATAAAGTACGCAGTGTGTACATTACAGTTAGATCACAGCAGTGTAGAGTCATATTGTAATGTATGGTGAGTGATTTCAATATAGAACCATTAAAACTATTAACTGGCTACAGTTTTCAAGAAATTTTTCATTTTTTTTTTCTTTTTTTTTAGAGCAATATACACTGATCACAACTACATCATGACCACCTGCCTAATATTGAGTAGGTCCTTCCTTTTGCCACCATAACAGTGATGCACTATGTGTTCTGACATCTTTCTATCACAACCAGCATTAATCTTTTCATCAATCTGATCTACACTAGTGCTTCTAATGGATCAGACTACACAGACCAGCCTTAAGTTCCCATGCGCATCAGTGAGCCTTGGTCACCCATGACCCTGTCGCCAGTTCACCTTGGATCACTTTTGGTATGTCCTGACCACTGCAGCCTGGGAACATCGGACAAGAGCTGTAGTTCTGGAGTTGCGTTTAAATTTGGCCGGTCTCACAGTAGCTACATTTTCATTCTGTAGCTCAAATTGAGGAAAAGGTTAATGCTGGTTTCAATAGAAAGGTGTCAGAACACACAGTGCATTACTGTATTGGATGGAAAGAGGGGGGGACTACTCAATTTTTATCAAAAAAAAAAAAAATGAGAAAAGTTCTCATTCTGTACCTCATATGTGCATCTGTGTTTCATATAAGAAATGTACAATATTTTGTTAATTGTCCTATTTTAATTCAGCTCATCAATACATAATAATTTGCTGGTTTCATCCCTGAAGCAAGTCTTAGTTAAGGCATTGATAGCTATTGTACTGCAGCTGGTCAAGATTAATATAATTTAAATGGATCCCAATTCATTTGAAGCGTTATTATTTCATTGAATGCAAGTCCTAATCAAAATATAACCATTGGCCCCGAAATATTTTCTTGCCTGTAAATAATTTAAATTGGATTTTGGTCTGTGACTAATGGGAATAATGGTGATTATGTGATTCTAGTGGTTATGAGATTCCATTCTTTCCCAATTAGTGCACCTGGTCCTCCAGGGTCCGGGCTCGATTCCCGTCTCTGTGTGCATGGAATTTGCATGTTCTCCTCGTGCTTGGTGGGTTTCCTCCGGGTACTCCGGTTTTCTCCCACAGTCCAAAGGCATGCAGATTAGGCTGATTGGCGTTCCCAAATTGCCAAAAGTGTGTGAGTGTGTCTGTGTGTGCCCTATGATGGATTGGCACCCTGTCCAGGGAGTACCATGCCTCGTTCCCTAAGTCTCCTGGTATAGGCTCCAGGCTCCCGCAACCCTGAATACAGGAAAAAGCGGTATAGACGATGAGTGAGAGGTGCACCCAGTGCTTTTACAACTAACCCTTTGTTGCAACCATCCATGGCATCCCGTACTACATTAGCAGTACACTCAAGACAGTGTGTTCTGTGGTCTTTTCAGCACCACTGGACTTAAGTTTGAGTTACTCTTTAAGTAATGTTAGAATATCTTTATGTTAGAGTATTGATGGTCACATGTCTCGGATAGTTATACAATATATGAGTAAACAGAAATGTAATATATTATTATTTATTATATGAAGTAATAACATTAAATATAACTTTACTTATTTGTCATTAGTATGTCATGTAATTGCCATAAAATAAGTTTCCTTATGAGCAATGATACTAAGAAAGATATATATTTGGCACATTTTAGACAGCACAGTTTAAAGACAGATTAGGTTGTGTGTGTGTGTGTGTGTGTGTGTGTGTGTGTGTGTGTGTGTGTGTGTGTGTGTGTGTGTGTGTGTGTGTGTGTGTGTGTGTGTGTGTGTGTGTGTGTGTGTGTGTGTGTGTGCGCGCTTGTGTGCCCTACGATGGGTTGGCAACCAGTCCAAGGTATACCCTGCCCAAGTGCTCCAAGTCCCCTGGGATAGATGAAAGACTTAAGGATAGGATAAGATAAGCAATATAGAAAATGTTTGAGTGATACATTTTAGATTTTCCATTTAGATGATGTCTACCAAATGATGTTGCAACAGCAAAGCAATTACACCCTCTTGTAATGAGCTGTTTTATATCAACAGCATTATGTAACACACTGAGCTACAAAGTCACTTGTCAGGTCCCATAATACCGTGTCATAACCAAATATCAATAAAAAAAAAAGCACTTAATTCTTGTGTTAATAGACAATTTCTAAATTAATGTTTGGTTCCCAGATGTCATGCAAGCTTTGTGCAGGTGTCATATAAACCTTCTACCTGAGATTAAGAAAATGTACCTGAAATTGAACACATCTCCTTTAATAATCTTCGTGAAAGGAAGTATCTCAGAGGATTTACCCTTTTTTTTTATTATTATTATTCATTACCTGTCTAGACACACATTTGTATGGATAGCCACACACTAATTAATTAATGGTTTCCAAGCACAGACTTCCGAGAGGCAGGTGTGAAGATGTACCCATGTGCACCGGGAACAGATAGGAGTGATGAAAGAAAGAAACCCCAATAATTGATGCCTGAAGGGAAGAGAATACACCTTAGGTCTAAAGCATGCTCAGTCTGACTGATGGCTAAAATTGAAATTGAGAAAGTACAAGAAATGGGTCAGTAATGAATCGAGTTGCAACTCAATGAATACATTTCCGGAAGCAAATGAAATTTGTTGGGATGCTGCACTGCCCTGAAGCTTCCAAGGCCGCATGCTTAATGGTTTTAAGAGGTTTTCTTCAGACATACAGATGGTTATACTGTAAAGATGCAATTTCAAAGGGAAACAAGAGAAATTGTTGAGTGTAGAAAAGATGAAGAAGATAGAAAGTGACAGATGATAATTACAGGCAGCACAGGGGGGACAAAACAAAATTAGAAAAAGCTTCTTTTTTTCAGTTTGAGAAATAACAAGAAAGAGACGACAGACAGGGTGCTTTCTTTTTGAAATCAAATCAAGTCTGATAATAAGGATATACACATTATTATGTTATTCGTAATAAGATTCCAGCTCTGTTCAACATTCATACAGTTTCTTCATACTTCATACTTCATGGGTTTTGAGTCACATCATCAAGAACAAAAAAATAAATCAACACCCAAGCACTTGATCCTCTAGCTCGCAGGACTCCCACTCAGGTCAGAAACTGCTTTTGACAAACACACACACACACACACAAAAATAATAACATGAATAATGAATGATTTATTATCCATCCTTTCTGTGTATTAATTCCTAAAGCTATTTAAATAACAATATTCTACAATCTTTCAGACATAGACATTTAGATATTTTTAGACACAGGGTGTCTTTCAAACATTTTCCTATATTTTCACAAGCATACCTTGAGTATATAAAGTACCAATCAAGCTAATGTTAATAAAGACTCAAATTATTATAGAGAAGGATTTTATGATATATATATACACACACATTATAAAAATCTATCAGTGTTTTGCATTTTTAGTATTATAATGTCATTATCAGGAGTTATAGTCCACTTATTTGTCTTTAATTCTATATTTCTATATTTGTTTTATTCTAAAGAGAAACAATACTGCTCCAACCTTCTACAACCCTTTTTAGGTGGAGACCATCCATTCATTATCTATCCCACTTATTCTATGGAGGTTATGCCAGGGAGCTCAGGGCACTAGGTAAGGAACACCTTGGATAGGGTGCCAACCCACTGCAGGGCACAAGCACACACTCGCAAAGCCATTCATACACTCCTGCAGTTTGGAAATACCTTTCAGCCTCCATGGCACGTACCACATGAAAACTCAAGACACATGGATTGGAGGTCAGATTCGAACTCCCAACCCTGGAGGTGTGATGCAACAGTGCTAACCACTAAGCCAACTATGGTTTAAAATAATGTTGAAATGCGATACAGAGATTAGCCACAAAGGATCTGGAATGACGATCAACTTCTACCAAATTCATGGAAAAGCCAAAGTTTTGGTGAATGAAACAATCTGTTTATGACCTATAATGTTCCACCTCATTGATCGAGGATGGTGTAGGTAATGTCATGACCTTGGCCTGCATAGATGATTTTAGAATGGGCTCACTCATCTTTACTGATGATGAAAAGAATCCAGAAGTCAAAAACATTATATCTGTCAATTTACAGAGAAATGTATCCAATTGAATCCTCAACATGCAGCAAGATGGTGACCCAACAACAGACTTCATCATGGGAAAAAAATGAGAGGTTTTTCACTGAACCATAATGACTGAACAGAGAAATCTCCTGAACAAACAATAATGTAAAGAAGGTACACGGCTAGAAAACCATCAGAAGAATGCAAGAGTTTGGAGATGTCAGTGGCTTATCAGCTTGATGCAGTTACTGAAGCAAGAGATACTGTATGCAGAGATTACTTTACTTTTCTTCAAGGCTATCTTTTTCATTACTTTTGCTCTCCTAAAAATTGGGTGGTCTGCCACCAATGATTTCATGCTTTAAATTATCTGGATGTAAATTGCAGGAAATGAAAGCTGAAATTCTGATCTATCATGTCATAGTCATCTTTTGATCTCAAGCCTTTGTTCAATTCCCCTGTGTATGTGTATATATATATATATAAGAATTGGTATTGCTATTCCAGTATTAGGGCCATTAAATGGATGACTGTCACAGATGACTGTCTTGTAGTGTTTTTTCTTGTACAGTATTAACAAGAATTATTACAGTACATTATTACATTATTACAGTAATCAAACAATTTCTGCAAATGTAACAATGAATCTTTCACACTTGTTATTTGGCAGACTATGAAATATTACAAAATCCAGAACATGACTTAAGTGGCCTGCATTATTAATATTAAGTGCTAACTTGCACTTGGACAATAACACACCTGCTGACACACACATAAATTTATTTCATACTCCATGCTTCACTCATACTGGTGCGTTCATACTCACACGCCATATCTTTACCTACTAATTTATTGTAACGTCTAATTCTAAATTAAAATTTGTAGAATTTTTCTTAGTGCAATTTTTCTCATATTGCTGTTCTTTTTATTCTACCTAATCTTTTCTTTTTTTAGGTCACTAAAAGTTGTTTACACATTTCCCTGCATATCATACTGTGTCATACTGACAAATAAAATTGTAATTTGAATATTTAGTATTGTAAGTATATTAATATTGAGACAAATAAAAAAAATTCTAGGTGTTATATGCTGCTATAAGTTGTATAGAGATCATTGTGTACATATTCCTAGCAACCACTAACTTATATAGTTCTCGGTTTAACTTAAAATATCAATCTGTCTTGTCCCAGCTAGCCGGCTAATTAGGTCTCCAAGTTAGCTAGTTAGTTTTTTTTTTTTTGTTAATTTATGTTGTCATGTTAATCTGTCTTGTCTCAGCTAGCCAGCTAATTAGCTTTCTTAGCTAGCAAGTTAGGTTTAGTTAATTTATGTTGTTAATTTATGTTGTATGTAGCACCTTGGTCCTGGAGGAACATTGTTTCGTTTCACTGTTTACTAACTGTATATGGTTGAAGTGACAAAAAAAAAATCCTACTTGACTTGACTGACCCTGGGAAAAGTAAAGCTTTATTTGTTTTAATGCTGGTTCTCATCAGTTTGTATTCAGGACAATGCTAACTACAGCTCAACAATTAAGGAACAAGCAAATATTTCCTCTATTCAATTCAATTCACTCACTCATTGTCTATATACCGCTTATTCCTGTATTCAGGGTCACAGGGTGTCTGGAGCCTATCTCAGGAGACTTAGGGCACAAGGTGGGGTACACCCCGGACAGGGTGCCAATCCATCACAGGGCACACACACATTTGGGGACACCAATTAACCTACATGTCTTTGGACTGTGGGAGGAAACCGGAGTACCCAGAGGAAACCCACAAAGCACGGTGCAAACTCCATGCACACAGAGATGGGAATTGAACCTGGCCGAGAAACGAGCCCGGACCCTGGAAGTACAATTAGACAGTGCTAACCACTGCTCCATTGTGCAGCCCCAATTCAGTTAAATTTTATTTAATTTTATTTATGTACTGCTTTTAACAACAGTCATTGTCAGGAAGCAGCTTTACTGAATCAAAAGGGAAAATTAGGGAAATGTGAAAGGAAATATGCATAAATCATCAAAAATTATTAGACTGTCTCTGATGAGCAGGACAGTGGGAAGGAAAAACTCCCTGAGATGTCAATAGGAAGAAACCTTGAGAGTAACCAGAGGAACCCATCCTCAGACAGCAGGGATTTGATCTGCAGTCATACTGTGTCATGAGATTGGAAGTTCGGTATAACAGAAGAGGTGTTAATATGAAGTCCTATAGCAGCAGCAACAAAGCATAAACTCCTCCAGACACAGATCAAGATCTACAGGTAATGTTCACATCAACCATCTGAATAAAGAAGAAATAATCCAACAATCTGTTACTTTTTTATGATGGAGCCTTAAGACGCTGCTTGTGTCAGAAAGGCTAGTTTGATTTTACACAGAAGAAACCGATAGGAAACAAATATCAGGTGAGCAAAAATTCTGATTTGGATTTGCTTTGAGAGGTCAGAGGAGAATGGCCAGACTGGTTAGAGCTGACAGGATGTCTACAGTAACTCAATATCCACTATGATTAGCGCCATGGTGAGCAGAAAAGCATCTTAGAATGATCGAACCATGATTGCCGTTACGCAGGGTCAAATTCACTGGTCAACATCAAGTTCTTATGTTTGATGTGTACATTAACTATTGAACCTCTCGAACTGTATCTACAGTGCACTGCTCTATACTGGAGTTCATAATAAAGTGCAGGGCGAGCGTATATGAAGCATAAATACATAAGCCTAAATCAACTGTGTGATTACTTATGGGATTTCCGAGGCTGAACAATTTATGGTTTTATGTATTTTGTAGAAATATTTGAACAAAAAATTTACAATTATGGCATAAAGCTATTTACCGTATGCACACTTTCCAGACCTGCTTTATTTGTCTCCCAAACTTATCTGATGAAAACAGCGGAGAGCCTGGAAATGACTTCAGAGCAACATAAAATGGGATGACATGTAAATGGTGACATGACCGTGCACCATTGCAAGAATTTGTGTCACATGCCGTGACATTTTTGTCATACGTTATTGCTGCTGCATGTCCACTTAGTAATATTTCAAAGTAAGATCCCTGCACACGCTTTTAGCCTTGTGCAATGCACAGACTAATTAGTCTTCATCAGTGATAAATCTGATTAATTCTAGAATCATTACCTCATTTAAAAAAGCCTCTGAAGGACTGCACCAAAATGGACTAGAAAGTGTTTGTAATAAATAAATAAATAAATAAATAAAGGAGTCTGATAATTCAGTCTTGTTGGTAATTTAAGACTCTGAAAAAAAAAACACCATTAAGTGGTCACAGGAAAAAAAAATTTTGTTTTTTTTTAATCCAGTAGTTTATCTTGTAATACAATGACACCCCAAGAGCACCACCAAATCGATAAGAAAGCACTAGATTGAAGTTCAGTGATGCAGAGGTGGTTTTTTAGCTGTGGCATGAAGCGTTATTTGGGAAAATACTTGTAGCCACAAGTGGAATTATAACGAAGTCCTGACTCATTAACAAGACACAGATACATCTCATTTGTTCAAAAGAAAATGTTAATGACACCTTTGTGTAACTTATGTAAAAAGATCAGGATGCAAGTGTATGAACTCAGAGGCTCAGATTTAATTAGATCCTAAATAACCTGCACTAATTGGTGTGTGCAGAGTGGCTTTAACTAGCTTTGAGGACACAGAGGCCTTAGTCATTTCAGAAAAGTTTCTGAACCAAGAGTTTCAGGGGGGAAGAAAAACTGTCAGTTGTCCATTATTGTTTAAATGAAAAGGTTTACATGCTTAGTTTATTATTAATATTATTATATTATTATTATTATTATTATTATTATTATTATTATTATTATTATTATTATTATTATTATTATTTACCATATGAAACATCATTTTCCTGGAAGAGGGCGTTCATTTAGCATGAATATACTGTAATATTTAACTTAATAAGAGGGAGTGTTGTTGTGCTTGAATATCATGACGTAGTCATGCTGATATTCAGTACAGCAGCTTTCATAAACATTTCCACAATCACAATTTATTATCAACAAATTATAATGTATTTGTTTATTTAATCAGTTATTTTGCTCTTCCTGCATCTTGTGCGACTGGCAGACCTACAGTTAGTGTAATTAAGAGGTGTGAAAGTAGTTTTAAATTCTTACCGGGAATATGTAGCCAAAAGATGAGGAGAGTAAAATATAGAGGTGGTGGACAGTCCTGAGAAACTTATGAGATTTACTTTACATTTCCACTTATCCCGCTTTAGAATATCAGCTAACCTGCAGGTTCTGGGGTTAAATCCCTAATAGCTTGTTGTGCAAACCCTTGTTCCACACACCAAGTAGTGCCTTTGATCAGGTTATAGAGAGGGGTTTAGGATTCAGCCTTGTGTTAGAAGCTAATCCATTTTGTAGCTTGCGTTAGTCATGAAAAAACAAGATGGACACTAGAATTTACAATAACTAGATAAAATAGGTGATATAAAGTTTGCTGTTATCATTTAAAAAAGATGTAAGGAAAAAACAATGCTCTATAAGAAGTAGTGATGTGTTCAATATTAAGGCTGATAAAAAAAGAATCTATACATCAATAAGTTGACAATAAGGACTTCTTATACTATGTGTGTCTTCAAAATAGAATAAATCTCCTGTGTTTTACATAGAAAGCATGAAGGCTAACATAGAAATACGTATGTAATTTGTTTGGAAGCTGGAGTCAGAGCAGTTTATAGAATAATGGTATGATAATGGAAATTTAAATTATGAAATTGAAATAGTATTGCATTGTATTTATGCACTGTGATGAACTATATGGCCAAAAGTTTGTGGACATCTGTCCCTCACACTCACATCTGATTCCAGCTAGATTTTGGATATTCATTCAGCCATAAGGGGAGGCCTACCTTGGCATGCCACATCTTCTAAGACATAAAAGAGGCACTGTTATCCTTGAGTATGTTTGAACATTTTAGTTCCGGTGAGGAGAAATCTTGAGTTTTTTGTCATGAGTCCTAACTTGGTGGCAAAAGTTTAAAGAAGTGTAATGATGGTGCCTTTAAACATTTTTTGACATTTTTTTTGATCGTGCCTTTAAAATTTTTTTGACATTTTTTTTTTTTTTTTTTTTGCACTGTGGGCCTAATTTTAACTTTCAACCCCAGGGCTAAATTGTGTGTAGAAAAATTGGGCATGTTGAGGCTGCTGGTGTTGCTTTTGATAGCAGTTTTGAGTTCAGATATTTTAAAAAATCAATGTCTAACTGAAACAACCTAGCATCATGCACATTCTTGTGTGTCCTATATAACGCTGGTACGAGGTTGCTTCAAATCCAACATTATGTTCCTAGGATAGGAAAAAAAAACTTATTATTACACTCTCAGTGATATACAGCTCTGGAAAATCAGGCAAAGCTGAGCTGTTTGCTTTTTTGCAATAAGAGTGATATAAAGTTAAACAAAATCAATGTGAAAAACTGGTGGAGAACTTGCCGAAACGCATTGAAAGCTGTGACTGCAAACCGGGGTTATTCCACCAAATGCAGTACTCATTAATAATAATCTTATTTAGCCAAATCATTAACTAACACATTTTGTTTACAAATTATTTGCATTTTTTTATTAAAGTTATTAAAGCTCTACAAATACCTTATGGTCTTGGGTTATTTCGATGTGTTGTGATGATGTCATTTCCTTTAAGTATACACTCTAAATAACAATGGGAAATTCAAATATTGTCAGCAGTTCACAAAAAATGAAAATCTCACAAATACATGCACCTGTAAGGAACAAAAAAAAAACATAAGAAACTAATTAGTAATTATGCTGCAGTGGTGTCTTAAGAAAATCCTACACGTCAGAGGTGTCAATGCACAGTGAATATATATAACCAGAACAGCGATGATGAGTCATATTAAGACATCTGAAGAAAAAAAATATGCAACTGCACCTTTTTTCACCTTTATTTTAGATAAATAAAAATAATCTCATAGAACTGTCTCATAAAGCCGAACTGTCTATACAATCATTTTGTCTCATTCAGCAATTTAATTATAAATGAACTAATTTGGACTAAAAGTTTGGGCTGATCGGGTAGACACAGTTCTCTGTAGACTCTGTTAATAAATCAGACTGAATTTTTTTTTTGCAGATGTTGGCAAGTGTTTGCATGTGTGTTTATGAGAACAATTAAGCTTAGTGAGTGTGTAGAATATGTAATACAGTTCAACATTTTGAGTCATATTCTAAAAAGCAAATGCTTTCTACAAGCACATTAAGGCATAAATTATGATTGATAAAAATCTAATCCAGGATAGGCTACTTGTTGGCATTCTTCTATATTAAATGTTTTTTCTACCATTAATAAGCTACAAAACTGACTAGACAGTAATAACAATAACCGGCGACAGTAGACCCCCCTCCTTCCAAAAAATAAATAAATAAAAAATGAGAGTAACTGCAGTTTTGCTTGTAACAGCTTCACATAATCTTTTCATGTGAAGTCTGTTAGGCCTGTGTATGTTATTTCTCCAAAGAAGAACAAGACACCCGGTTCTTTCTGAGACTAGGGCAAAGTGCAGGCATAAAAAGCAACTATTACGCTATGTGGAAAATTATCTGTTAGGTCAATTTCACGTCTCGGCACCGTCTGTGGCTGCCTCACACTTACAAATCATTATTCACTTTTATTATGCTTTTTCCTGGAATTGAAAAATGAACTCATGAGAGTAAGCGAGTTATTGACGGCACCGATGATGGCTGTGCATCACTGCTTATTTATGCAATTACGCAATCAGCCAATCATCTTGCAGAAATGCAATGCATAGGATCATGCAGATTTAGTTAATGTTAACATCAAACCTTAGAATGGGGAAAATGTGTTTTTTTTTTAGTGACTTTGACTTCTGCGTTATTGTGGGTGACACACACGGGCTGCTTCGAGTATTTCAACTGCCAATCTCCTGTGATTTTCACACACAACACTCTCTATGGTGTTGTATAAGAATAGTGTGAAAAAGAAAAAAAAAAACAATATCAGTAACCTGCAGTTCTGTGAACAGAAAAGCACTGTTGATGAGAGAGGTCAGAGAAGAATGGTCAGACTGGTTCAGGCTGGCTGGAAGGCTATGGGAGCTGAAAGAAGCACTTTATAGAAATGTGGTGATTGGAAAAAAAAACACACACAATGCATTGAAACTCAAAGTGGAAAAAAAACGGCAACAGCAGAAGACCAGGCCGGGTGTGGCCCGTCTGGCACCACCCACCATTCCATATGCAAAGTCACTAAAATCAGCTTTTTCTCTTTATTATGGTGATTAATGTCATCAGTTCCTGAAGCTCTTGACCTGTACTGTATCTGCATGCCTTTACACATTGTGATATATTTCCTCAACCAATACCAAAAATTTGGCTAGTATTTTAAAAAATCTAATATCTTTTTATTTTATTTGTCTAGTCTGTTTTTGTTTGTTTGTTTGTTTGTTTGTTTGTTTGTTTGTTTTACTTCATCTATTTGATTGATGAGTGTGCCGTCCAGATGCTGCCAGATTTCTGATCTTAAGGAATAGTTTTAGGACAGTCTTTTGAAACAGAGCCCATTTATCTCAACTGGCTTCACGCCACTTTAACTTCATCAAACCAACTGCTCAGTTGCTAATGTAAGGTAAAAGTATTGTAGCTTATTAAATATTGGCAGCGTGCAGTTGGTCAGTCTGGCTGGTCTTCAAAAAGGACATGGCTGCTGGGTTTATGAGGTGTGAAAGCAGCAGAGGGAGAGAGATTTCTGGCAGGACCTTCCAGAATTTTAAACATCGTGCAATTCTGATAAATGTTAGCAAGAACAAAAGCTTTCTTTCAGACCAAAGATTTGCATGCGTAGTGCCTGGAACAATTTGATCCAGAAAGTGGGTACATAGAGTGCTTTTGTTCCAACCATATCAAAGCTTGTCCTAAGCTTCAATATTAGATCAAGTAGACTTCATATCCTACATTATGCTTTAATATTTAATATGATACTGCTATATACTATATATTGCTATAGTGGTGCTTAGTGGTTAGCACTATTGCCACCACCTACAGGGCTTTGGTTCGATTCCCGCCTGTGTGCATGGAGTTTGCATGTTCTCGTTGTTCTCTGGTTACAGTCCAAAGACATGCAGGTTAGACTAAATGGTGTTCCCAAATTGCCCGGACTGTGTGAATGAGTGTGTGTGCAGGTGTGTGTGTGCTCTGTGATGGATTGGATCTGTGGCCTAGGGCTCCTGTGATTGGCTCCAAGCCCCCCATCTGTGTATGCAGGATAAGGCATGCAAATGTGTGTGTGAATGCTGACCTGAGATTCTACCAGGGATGTCCAAAAATAAATAAATAAATAAATACAATGGTCACCATTGGCACCTATTTGGACTACAGCGGTTCATATACTGTATATGGTGGCACAGTGGCTTATTGGTTCGCACTGTCACCTTGCACCTTCAGGTCCTGGGTTTGATTCTCATGTTGGGTCTTTGTGGATGGAGATCGCATGTTCTCCCCGTGCTTGATGGGTTTCCTCCCATAGTTCAAAGACATGCAGATTAGGCTAATTGGCGTTCCTAAAGTATGTAATGTATGCTTTAGTTAGTTGAAAGTTTAAATTTTATTCAACATACTAGTAGATTGAGTGACAACCATATTAAATTACATTTAGACCTGTTACTGTATGTAATGCACTAAAAAAAAGCTGTAATAAGTTATGATTGCTTACGCTGTTTTCACCAAAACATGTCTTGGGCTACAGTGTACAGTTTCTAAATATTGTAATTGTAATCATAGTTAGATTGGGATAGATAAAGTAATTCAAATGTCAAAACATATATGTCTAACATATTATTTTAATATCTTAACAAAATGTGTAGCTGATTCCTTCTCCAGCAGCTTCAATGTGTTTCAGACATTCTTTCACCTAAAAAGAGGCCAGGGACACTCTGCAGAACATAAACATCTGATGTACTGTTCGGTGATATGAGTGCACTGATAGGATCTGCAGCCTTGTAGGTTATGAAGAAAACACATAACTGTGAAAGCTAAGGTGAAGAAGGATGACAAAGATAGTGGATGTACTGTAGGTACACATAATAAGAAGATTAGATCTAGAGGTGATGTTGGAATATGTTACCTGTAACCAATCATATGTTGATTTGTGTGTCCTTTGTATAATGTAATGCAGGTATGAATTCCTTTATATATTGTGTGGTATCAGTAAGGGTAAAAGAGGCTGTTAATAATTATGTGATCTACAGACTGTAAATAACTTTTCATTGAGCACATCACTGACTACTGATCCATACAGTATATCTGAATTTCCACCACAGTACCCAACCATTACGTTAATGTTATTTTACTGTACTGTACTTAATATTCAATATTATTAATTATCCCTGTAAACATACACATTTTTGTAATAGTATTGATATTGTAGAAAATATTCTTTTAAGTAAAGGTAAAAATAGAGGTCAAGGAATAATAATATAAATTTTGTTAGTAATTACTTATATATAAATCTCTACAACTGACACAGTGAAACACTATGAATGTAAGTAATCTATTCCTAAACATTAATGTTAACTAACAAAGTCAGCGGTGATTATCAATTATCAAAAGTGTAATATAAATATAAATATAATATAAATATAATTTTATCTTCCAACCATAGTTGGCTTTTGGGGTTTCAGCAGGTTGTTGGGTTTGTATTTATACACTGAGGTTATGAGGTTGAGGTTATACACTGCCTCTGTGAAAAAAAAAAATCGGAAGGGTTTATTTAGGTAAATATAAAAACTTGCAAAATCATATAAAATACAGTATACTTCAAGAATTGAGTACAAGTCAGTAAAAAATTGAGTGGACCTGAATAACTATATTTAGTACAATGATGCAATCAAAATCAGAAGTTAATGCAATGGTTACACTATAAGGACATATATTTTATAATGAGTAAAATAATTGATATAATTGAAATGCAAGGTAGAAGAAACTGAAAATTAGATTGTTGTTTAACAAACAAATGTGCTACATTTACTAAATAATTTAACTTAATTTAATTCAAACTGCTTGATTACAGAGTTAATGTGTTGCACTTAATTTTTTATTTTTTTTACTATATTTACCCTTTAATCAAGAAGTATTTTTAATTCAGGTCAAATTACGCGGCTGCATCAAACAAAAAAAATAAATAACTGGGTTAAGTATTATCCAAACTCGGAAGTATAGTGCTGAACCACCAACAGTGTGGTGTGATAGAAATTATCAATGGAGATCAGTGTGAAAGTGTTTGAAATGTGAAATGTGAAAGTAAGAGCTGTTTCTTGCACACAATGTGATGAGAATTCACAGGACTGGGACTAAAATCAGTGTTTATAAGAAAACGTCTTGTTTCTTGTTTGGACCAATGTAAAAATGTCATGTGGTCTTATGAGTCTAGACGCTTTTCTAAAATGATGGGCACTGAATGAAATCTTAGTGTTGGTGTTTTTGGCCACTCAGTGTAGGTTATACATTAGATTAGGCTAAATGTTGTCTCAATATACAGTATATTATATGTATACAATTTTTAAGATACCAAGGAATCGGTACTGAATATATTTCGTTTAGTACAGAGTTTTCATGTTGTTTCACAATTTAAATGTTGAGCTGCCAAAATCTCCAATATTTTGCACACAAAAATGTAAATCTCATTATTTAAAACTGAAACAGCTTGATAAATATGGCCAGAGAGGCTCATCTGTCATCGAGACATGTTGACAGAACACAATTCCTTTTATTCAGCTTACAGTTTTTTAACTTATTATTATTATTATTATTATTATTATTATTATTATTATTATTTGCAATGGTGATGTCAGCAGGATATCATGCATTTTAGTGGACAGGAATATCCATTTTAGTTCATGAACCACTGTTGCATTTTGACATGAGTCACTACCATTATCATTTTTAGCCTAAAAATAATGGCATACTGAATCACATTTGACTTTACCCATGAGGCATAAAGAAAAAAAAAATAATGAAAAGAACCGAAAAAACAAATCTCCAAAATGTAACTCGATTACCTCTTCATCTACATTTTCCCCTAAGAGCTTTTTTGTTCAACTGGTAAGTCAAATCCTTCCAGCTCTGTAGGAAATAGATTCCATTTTATGACACTGAGGACAGGAAGTTGTCACAGAAGTGTTGTGTAAAAATTCCCAGGTGGAAATTCCAGGTCCTACAGTGCAGGATGACAAAAGACAGAACTCCATGCAGAATTAGACATGCTTTATTTTATGTTTTATTTCAGCATGGCTCCAACGTTGTTTCGACATTATACACTACAAAAAAAAAAAAAAAAAAAACTAAGCTGCTCTTTTTTCCCCACAAAAGCTTTGACACAGACTGTCACACGAGTGTTGCTCAGAATAGCAGTTACATCACATACAAAGACAAAAGTACATCTTTCTTTCCTTTACTATACTGAAATTGATAGCTAGCAAGATTCAATAAAACAGTTTGTTCCCATTACTGGTTTTGCAAAAAAAAGATACCAAGCTACTTTGAAATCAGTGTCATCAGCTTTCAAAAACCCTACCGGTTTATAAAACATCATACATAACGTGCAATTTGGCAGGGATTATATTAGTTGAGTCGCTGATGGCTCATCGTACAGAGAGCAAGGAGACACTTGACACACCACTTCATCTAAAATGACCCATGTTATACTTCTGGTATTGCTCCATAATCTACAAATCAAGTCAGGGATGTGTAATGAGGATGGATTACACATAATATTTTGTGTGTGCGTGTGTGTGTGTATAACTACCTTTCGTTATGAAGTGTTTCCTCTTGAGGACTATTGAATTACTATATAAGACTGGCTGTCATCACCTGGAGGAAAAATATCCTCATTTTCTCAGTCGCCAGAACCCAGCCTGATATTAATCATGGTGATCAAACATGCTGATTAAACCAGATGAAAAGGTCTGGAGAGCAATAACAATTTCACTGCACTGAACTGTAGGACACAGATCGCATAAAGCATGAACAAGTAAATACAAGTTTACAACATTACATGATCTTTAAATCACAAAGAACAAGCAGAGATCCTGAGTGGATCAGAGCGGCCATTCCGAACACACGAAAAACACAGGCAGACACTCATTCATTCATTCTGTTAAGGCTATGGTGGCCGTGAGACTCTGGTGTTTCAGCCAAATAAACTTTTAAAACTCCCAGTGTCACTGTCTCAACATTTGGATGCCACTAGATAAAGACAAAAGCTGCACAGTCTAGTTCCTTTGAATACCCAACGCCCGTACGGCTGACTAATCTTTGTACATTTAGACACAGTCAAACACTATAAATAAACTAAGAGGCTTGTGATTAATTATTCATAGCCTATTCACCTTTCACGCTGTATTAAAACTATTTTTCTAACGGTGACATTCGATGATTAATTCAGCTCGAATGAAAGAAAAATCTGGAAAGAAAAGGAACGCCACTTTAGGCATGCAGTTTACACAGGGCTAAACTGGTAGCTACATGTTTAGCAACATTAGCATCATGACTCCTGACCGAAACTTAAGTAGCAAACACAACGAACAGCCTTTGGTACCATTTAATTTTTCCTCCAAACTGTTTCCTTACTACTCTTTTAAGTACAGAATTATACTGCAAAGTAAACAGTATACCGCTATACTGTATGTACCTTAATTTCCCATGTTACATCTGTTAAATGTGACTAGCTTTTGCTAATCCTAATCCAATAATATGTCATTTATACTGGCATTCGATACATATTACTGTACACTACTGAAATATTAAACTATTTCAATTATTTCCCGAGTGGCGCAGTGGTAAAGTGCTCGCCCTATCATCAGGAGATCGTTTGGTCGATCCCCGGGTGATGCTGTAGCCTCTCGCAGCCGATGGCCTAGAGAGAGCTGATTGGCCGAGCTCTCTCAGCGGGGTGGCATTGGAGGTATTTAGTGCTCTCACATTAATTACGGCCAGTCAAGGGCGTCTGTGAGCTTATACACTGAGTGGTAGTAGTAGCCTTAATGTGGAGCCCCCTAGTGGTGGGGAGAAATTGGGGAGAAAATTAGGGGGAAAAAAATCCTAGATAAAAAAAAAAAAGATATACAGTATATATACTGTATATAAAATAAAATACTTCAGTTATGTTGTTTTTTAGCACTCCAAGCCAGCATGAGGTTGGTAATCAATGTCAGCGGTTACTTCAGGTGCTTTTATAATTGTACTGTATAATAAGCATCTGACCTCAGAGTCATTTAAAAACTCTTGTTCATTTACTTAAGAAACAGCTTCACAACCCAGTATACAGTAGATATCCAAAAGCGAACGAGTGATGACTCAGTGCCAGCCCACACTCACCATTTTCATCTGACACATGACCCATGCAATGACGCGATTAACTCCCTGCCGGAACACAGCCAGAACTGTTCATGACGCGAGATTCTCCAAGGCTCTAAGATATAGAACTAAGGTGAAAATGTCAAGTGTGACACTTTTAGCTGAACAATAATATAATGTTCTGCTATCTGGATTTAATACACTCACAAAAGTTACATATTCAGTAAACTGATTCACAGTAATTGAGTAAATGATAAGGCTTACAGTTATACAGTATGTGCCGACACCAAGCTGAAACACTGCTCCATCAAAAAACAATATAATTTCAGTTAGAGTTTTGTCATTTAATTTTACTATGAATTGTCTTGAAATGTCCTCATTCACAAATTCTTGCTTAACCTTAAGAGTTTTCAGAGATTCGTAGAGATTCCTATTTGATGTTGTGTCATTTGCGGTGAACTGATTTGTCCTTTAATTCTCCAATTGATCTCCGATTGTCCTTTCACTGGCATGTTACCGGAGTGTGTTCACCTGTTCAGGGCCCCTGATTATTGTATATATGTAAACAGTTTGCCAGCAAAATGAGAGTAAGGCCATTTACATTAATTTTGGGAAATTATTGTTCATAGACATACATGGGGGCGTCACGGTGGTGTAGTGGTTAGCACTGTCGCCTTGCACCTACAGCTTCCAGGTTCGACTCCCGTCTCTGTGTGCATGGAGTCTTCATGTTCTCCCTGTGCTTGATGGGTTTCCTCCGGGTACTCCGGTTTCCTCCCACAGTCCAAAGACATGCAGATTAAGCTAACTGCCATTCTGAAATGAGTGTGTGTCTGTGATGGATTGGCACCGTGCCAGTGTCTACCCGGCCTTGTGCCCTAAGTCTCCTGGGATAGGCTCCAGGCCCTCTGTGACCCTGAATACAGGATTAAGCGGTATAGACGATAAGTGAGTGAGTGAGTGGGTGAGATACCCACATGGTTGTCCATAACAAATCATTTTGGTTAAAAAGTCCAATATGATTCAATATGATGCCGGTTCCTCACTACAAAATACAATCAAAGCAAAATAGAACACTATTGTTGACACTAAATTGAATGTTTGCATTGGTGACAAATACAAATGCAGGTTGATTTATCGATTAGGACAAAAACAGTTGGAGGTGTAAATATTGGCAAAATGATCCAAAATTCATACACACTTACCCAAAACTATTTTTATGCAAATATTTGGCATTAACACCCTTGTGATTCAAAGGAACAATGCACAAAATATATATTATCAGTTTCCAATACATCATAGAACTTATTCATTTTTCTTAAACCTACCAAACTGGAGTTATCTCATTTTGCTGTCAAACTGTTCATATTTACTCTGTTTTGTCATTACTACATTGTACAGTCCTGTTTTAAACTGTGAACTCTAATTATAGTTTTTATATCAGCGGCTCTAATTATGATTTGTGTATTTGACCTTATAAAGCTCGTACCTAGTCGCCTTCTTCATCTCATCACACGTTTAAGTGATGTTTAAAGAGGCAAGCTTTTTTCCATCTGCCATAGTGGATTATTATATTTGTGGGTTTGTTGCTTTTTCCGTGTCATTTCCAATAGTAGTGAGCTTTTTTTTTTCTTCACAATCTTCTTCATTGTTTTTATTTGCACATGGTTCTATTTCAGTGCAAAGCACCGTTTGCTACGTCAAGCTATGTTTGATCTCTGTCAAGGCCTGCGTGTAATACAATGGTAGTCTTGGAAACAGAAATTTCGATTTGTCAAAGCAGAATAAAAAGGGTAGCTGGCCTGCTTAATGTGTCATTCCATGTTCAAAACATCGCTTAGAGCTCTTAAAGGACTAGAACAAACTTTGTCATGTAACACAAAGCTGGCAACTTTGGAGAAATAACAGCACCTGCTCCGCCACAAGACGGTCTGTCATACTGAGAAACGGTGCTTGTGTTTTTAAGCTCCAAGGCTCCTGGGATGGATGTTGTTTGACAATGTACAAGGACGGTCCATAAAACCACGGGGGAGAGAGAAAAAGAATAAAATGACAAACGTACAGGTGTAATGTACAGATTGAGAAGAAATGTTAGAAAAATATAAATTCTAGTCCAGATGTGTTGCATCTGGTCCATCCAGATGCATCACATCATGAGGAAGAGATAGTAGAATAAGTAAATACTGTAGATTTGTAACTAGTTTAGAGTTCTTGCACTGTTTAGCTCTATACAGCGTAGTTCATTTGTTCCAAGTGTGGCTAAATACTTAAATAATATTGGTCACAAGGTGTTGCGTAATATCTTTAACAGCGCTGCTCGACAAGTAGTTCCAGCTCCAAGGTAAATATCCAAGGTTTATATTAATGAACTCATTCTACTGTAGATTCTTATCATCTCTTTACTGCACTACTGCAGCAGTGAACTCAAATGAACAATTCAAATTGTGCCATTTGTTAAAATGGTTAATCATTATTATGTGCAGTGTGATGGTTATTGAATAATTTATAAAGCAGTCTGATAGTTTTAAAGAGAGAGGTAAAGCTATTGGATAAATTAAAGTTTTCAGACACTTAAAAGTCCTAGATTCAAATAATTAAAATTTGTTCTCTGGACTGGAATAAGAGAATATAAGACATAAAAAAAATTATACACCCCAGTGTGGTAATGCCAGCAATCTACCCTGGTATATCTACAGCATATCTCATCTTGTTTTTTCAGCCACTGCATCAAACACCATGAGGTTTCCACTACATCTTACAAATATTGAAGAATGCAACAAGAATAAGGTCAAGTTGCTCTGGATAAGAGCAAGAGCATCTGCCAAACGCCAGGTAGAGACGACTCAACGGGAGCCGCCGAAGGACGAACAACACCAGAGAGTTCATACTTCTTCCTAACCACATCTCTGTCATGTTCTCAATGCGTGTATCATAATAGCATAAATTTCCAATTCTGCACAGTATCATGCTCTCGCAAGGTCTGATTAGATTGAACCGAGTTATCAGATCAGATCGCACCAGGCACTTTTAAATACCGCGACACGCACATTGCTTTTCCACATCATGGAAGGCAATACCAATGTATAATGTATGTTTTTACCTATTTCGACTGTGTTCCTGCCAAGTTGTACCTTCCAAGTTCTAACTGCATCATGCTGATGATGTTGTTAGCAAAATGCTAATATACTTAGCATAATGCTAGAGACATGCTAATTATGTTAGCATCATTCTAGCAACATACTAATGATCTAATATAAGGGTTAGCTATGTCATAATTAAATATTCTACATCGAAATTTCTGTGAAATGTGGTATCCTGGAATTATATTTCCCCAAAACCAAAGCAATGAAATTACCAAAATCAAGGGCAAGCAAAATTCAAGATATTCTTGTACGTAATATTAAACTTACCAAAAAAAGGGGTGGAGATAATAGTTTCTATTTTCAGCAGAGCTTTACAAGAACGCCTCATCAATTTACAATAAGCAAAAAAGCTTTTTTTTTTGTTGTTGAGCGTGTACATTTGTACATTATGCATGCATGTTGGTTTTAAGTGCCAACAGTCGTAACACCCCGCTATTGTTTATAGTACGTCTTTAAACCCCAAATCAAAATTGTTCAAAGAAAGATTGAGCTACTTACTGTAGTACAATTCTTTGCTGCTTATGCAAAACAGCAGTGAAGAACAGTGGATTGGTCATGTGTACTAACTTCAAGACAGCAAACTGAGAGATATGCATCACGGATAAGGATTTGGTAATAAGACGCATAATCTCCCTACGGGAAAACTTGAATACACATTTTGGTTCCTAAAATCACCAACACGATTCAAGAGCACAACCTTACACTTAAAACATGAACGATGAGGACAAGATAAAATTCTATTCATGAACATCTGTACCATTTTGTAGCCATTATGTAGTTAGACCTCTAACTGAAAAATAGTTGCATGCAGTATATGTATATCAATCACAGTAGGATTGATTGAATATTTACACGATTTTCTATAACGGCACAGGTGCAGACTGGAATAGGTAGATTTTTAGCAGATTTTTGTTTTAGAGAAAGAGAGAGATTGCCTAGAGTGTTTTAGAAGAGCATGCTCAAACATTTCCTCCGAGGATCAGCATCGGTGCTGTGTACTCATCACTGGCCAAGCCTTGGGCATTCTCATTTGTTCTAACATCAATACATCAGCAAGACGGAAAAAGAACTACACGAAACTTCTCACAAATCCGAAAAACTGTTTAAGACCCTCAAGACAAAATGTGCCTAAAACTCATACAATCTGACAGAACCTCAAATTCAAAGCTAACACGGCCCCACTGTGCTAACAGTGGTGTAACTAAATTTAGACATAGAAGCAGCGGTAACGCCAGTAACCTCATCATCACCTTCCCTCCTCTTGCGCTTGCGGCATGGCAGGGTGCAGCAGGTGAAGGTCGCCAGCAGTGCCTTGCGGAAACGAACGTTCATGAAGCAGTAGATGATGGGATTGACGCAGGCCGACGTGTACGACAGCAGCTGGATGAAGGAAATGGGAGCTCCGGAGAGCGCCCGCTTGGCTGACAGCTGGTCAAACGCCTTCCATGTGTTCGCTGTATAGAGAGGCATCCAGCAGATGAAGAACATAGCTACAATTATGATCAACATACGGATCACACGCTTCTTGGCCAGGAGTTTGGCTTCGGAGGTGTTGCTGCGCGGCCTGTCCGGCTTGGACGAGGCTGGGTTGCTGATGGTGGAGAGCTCCATGGCTGGTGGTTTCTTAGGAACCTGGATGTAGCATCCGTCACTGTCGTCATGGCCATGGGATACGGTGCCGTTCACACCGTTCTTCATTGCTGACAACAGAAATGAACACATATTATATGAGACATTTATAACAGGATGACTGTCCAGCCTCATATTGTAGGTGCTTTGTCGTATTTGTCATTTTTTAAATGAAACAAAGTTGCAGTGACAGTGCAAGTATTAATATTTGTGCAAAAAAATAGGAAATGGCAAGGTTAGGAGAAGCATAATCATCTTTTAGTAATTTATCAAGATAATGTAAAAAAAAAATTTTAATTTCACAAGTAGAATTTATTATAATGTCACAATTTCACGTTATTACCTACTGTATATAAGCCCTTTATAAAAGCATTCCAGTAGGAATCAGGTGACTTAAAGACTGCTTTCATCAATGTCGATATCACGTTGACACAGCCCCTGAGTCAAAATGCTTATTGACATAATGTTCAACTTGTGTACCTAACAACTGACAGAAGCCTAAATAAAGATTTAGAGGATTATTGCAGTAGACATCAGGTGACAAAATGCCTGCTTTCATCAGTGCTCCGGCTCACATGACAAAGATGTTTGTTGACACCTGCGAAAGCCTTTATAACATCTGACATAACCTTCCTTTAACATTTATAGAGGATTATTTCATTAGGTATCAGTGATGTATTGTAAATTTAGGCCAGGGTTTCAGATGTGAAGCAGGCACTGGTATTCGGAGAAAACGTTCTACCTCGATGACATCCAAGCACTAGTGAAACACTAGGATAAGTGCATTAGTGTAGCAGGGGATTATATACAGAAATATAGAGAGTTTTACCCTCATACTATAACTGCGTTCTGATATTCTGCACATTCAAAAGTCCCAGTTTGACTTGAACGCCCCTGGGACATTGTAAATACTATAGTACTGTAAGTATATATCTAAACGCCTCAATGCACTAAATGTTTCTTAGTTTATATTTGTTGTGGAAAGAAAGAAGAACAAGAGAAAAAAAAAGTATATTTGCATTTGTAGATCTTTAACTAATGAAGAATATTTGCATTAGGTAATTGCTGGAAGAGCAAACATACTATACATGCTTAAGCTAATTTAAAAAGCTTATGACTTGCCCTCATGTTCATGGTATAGACTCTGGACAGGCTGCAAAGACATGCATTCTCAGTTGTAGTCAAATGCGTCACCTGCTAATCAGATTGAAATACATGATTTTCTAATCAACGCAAGCGGTAAGCTCATAAGCTTGCAAATCAAATCAGCTATAGTGTTCCCAATCACACGCGTTAATGAGACACTGTACGTCAACAAAGCTTGACATCAAAATGAAAGAAAGCACTAAGCTTTCATGCAAGGTGTCAGGTATCCCTGGGAGCACAATCCTTTACTGATGTGATAGCAGAATCTCTTCCTTCCTACTGATGTGTTAGCAGAATTTTAAAGTAGGCAAATATGGCGATCATTACAAAATTGTGGCTTGAACAGTCAGATGCATTTATACTACAGGGGCTGGACAATGAAAGTGAAACGCCTAGTTTTACACCACAATAATTCATTAATATGGTCTAGGGCCTCCTTTTGTGCACAATACAGCGTCAATTCGTCTTGGGAATGACAGATACAAGCACAATGGCCAGAGGGATTTTGAGCCATTCTTCTTGCAGAATAGTGGCCAGGTCACTACATGATGCTGGTGGAGGAAACCTTTTCCTGACTCCTTCAAAACACCCCAAAGTGACTGTGCAGGCCATGGGAGATGTTCAACTTCACTTTCATGTTCATTAAACCACTCTGTCACCAGTCTTGCTGTGTGTATTGGTGCACTGCACCGCCTTCAGGATACAATGTTTGGACCATTTGGACCATTGGGTGCACATGGTCCTCCAGAATGGTAGTACTTGGCAGTGACGCGCCCATCTAGCGCAAGTATTGGGCCTAGGGAATGCCATGACATCGCAGCCCAAACCATCACTGATCGACCCCCATGCTTCACTCTGGGCATGCAACAGTCTGGTTGGTACGCTTCTATGGGGCTTCTCCCGGATGTGGGAAAGACAGTGAAGATGGGCTCATCAGAGAACAATACATGTTTCACATTGTCCACAACCCAAGGTTTTCGCTGCTGGCACCACTGAAACCGACATTTGGCATTGGCACCAAAGGTTTAGCTATAGCAGCCCGGCCATGTACTTTGACCCTGTGGAGCTCCCGACGAACAGTTTTGGTGGAAACAATCCGGGTTAGCACTCAGACCTCCCATTCAGACAGCTTCCTCTTGCACCCACAGTTGCTCCTGTTGGATGTGATTCGCGCAGCAACAATTTGTCCTATTTTGAACTCTGATATGTGTCACGGCGTGTGCCCGTGATGGGCGTGCGCCCAAATCAATATCGCTCCTCACTCACTCCAAAGCTCACTAGGTAGGCGGCCTCCCTGTCAGCAGGTGTGCGAAGAAGCAGGGCCGCATAACTAGGCATGGCTGGTGAGCTATTGGGGAGTGTAGCTCGGGGTCTGTCTGTCTGTCTGTTGGAAAACTGGACTTTGCTACACGGTGGACTTTATAAAGGACAGTGGCACGCTAGCGGGGCGATGTGATGCGCCCCAGAGACCTTAAAAAGAGGGGACCAGGATGCAAAAGTCTGCAGAGAGGATCATGTTAAGGCCCCCGAACCCAGCAGGGAAAACGGCCCAGTCCAGGAGAGACTCCCGTCTGTGGCCGTGCCCAGAAAAAGTTGGGACGGGCCGGTCTTGGCTCGCTTGCAGCGGAAGAGGTCGCCGTCTCAGCGTGCTCCAAGCAGCCACTCTGTCCGCGCCCACCGGTCACCAGCCTGTGCCTGTTTGCCAGTGGGGCACTGCCAACCAGACCAGCATGTACTTCACCTTCATTCCCTTCCCTTTCTTTTCGTCCTCCCTCCTTTAACCGTTTCCTTCCTCATTTTTCCTTAAATTCCATAAATTACCCTTTTTCCCGTAAGACCTCGCCTTGTGTCCGTGTTTTATGGTGCTGCCCGTGCAACTTTGGGTTGAACTCGTTACATATGTCCTCCATAATGTTGTGTGCATTGCAATATTTTAAGCAAAACTGTGCTATTACTCTGCTAATTAAACCTTCACACTCTGGCCTTACTGGTGGAATGTGCAATGAAGAAGATTGGCCACCAGGCTGGTCAACTTTAGCCATGAAACCTCCAGCACTAAATTGGCCAGTGTTTCAATTTCATTGTTCAACCCATGTATATAACGTAGCACAAGTGTGTCTCATTCCTCCTGACCTGGTTTGGATTTAAATGTGATCCTTGGTCGGTGACCTCACATCACCTCCAGTCAAGCACCTATTCCTGTTCACAGTCACAGCAGCCACATTCGCTTTAAATCAGATTCCTTTAAATCAGTGATTTTCAAACAAAGGACCAAGAATCTTTTTAGGTGTAAAATAGATTCCATGAACTTCCACTGCAAAGAAGTTTAAGTTGTCATATAAGAAACCCTGTGATAGCTTCGCGTTCAGACTTCACCTTTTTCCTACGGTCGCATGCCTACGACCGCATTACAGGCATGCTGATATTCAGCACAACAACACGACCTCGAGTGTGATACTCTTTAATAATCAAACACATATATTAGAGAATTGACTACACAGTTATTCCATGTAGAGCAACAGTACATGCCTAATGCACATGACAGAGACAACATGGTCAAGCACAAACACAAGGAAAAAACATCAAGAGGAGCCAGACTGAAAAGGGAACACTGAGTCATTACTCTTGCAGGATTGTTGAACATATTGTGAGATTTTTCACTAATGAAAACTGTGCGGCAGCAAGGGTGTGACTTTAAATTGGATGAGTTGGAAAGGATTAGTGGGTAATGAACGGGTGTCTACACCTGTGTAGGAAAAACTTTATTTACTGTACTGTATATACTGTGTTTACTATGAGAGCTGACAGTGGTATGTGCGGACACATAACAGCACAAGCACTGAGACGGGGAGAGAGAAAGAGATTTTCTCTCAATGAAAACAATTTTTTCTTAGATTGTATCCCATGGTGCTCCAAATATTAAGGGTATCCATATGGGACTAGTCACAACGGTCTACATTACAACCACTACAATCCCTCCCAGCTCTGCCTTATGTATTCCACTACAATACTGCACCTACGCAATCATTTGCAGCAGAGTTATACCTCACAGCTGGAGAAATGCTTTTATTCCCTCTTGTAGAAACTGTTGTAGTGTACTGAAAGCTTTAAAGAGATGAGAGCTCAGGCAATAAGCTGAAATGTAAAGTGTAAGGTATTTTAATAAAAATATGCACCAAAAGAATTTCTTTGCGAGAAAGATTTTGATAAAAGCAAACCATGTTCAGAGACAGAATCGCCTAATCAGAGCTCAAAATCTAAAGTAATGCACAGTGCATCCACAGTATTCCTGAACTGAAAGAGGTGTTTATTACTTTTCTGAGGCAGTTTATAACATGCTAGGAATGCTACACTGGTAATACTTTAGTAATCAGTTGAACTACAACATGACATATGATGCATTGGCTATTACATAATTAAAGATATACAATGGAACCTTGGATTGCGAGTAACTTGGTCTGTGAGTGTTTTGCAAGACGAGGCAATTTTTGAAATAAATTTTAACTTGATAAACGAGTGAATCATTAGAGAGGTTTCTTATTAAAAAAGTTTGCAGACAGAGCAATTCCGTTAGTGGGTGTGTCTGAATGTCGTTCTACACAGTAGCCCCCCCCCCCCTCTCCTCCTCCTCTCCCCTCTAGTCTTACTTCAGCAACAATTCTTTTCTAGGGTAAAGTGAATTAATTATTTTGTATTAATTATTTTTAATAATACATTAAATATTTTTGGGATACTGAATGAATCATCTGAGTTTCCATTATTTCTTATGGGGAAATTCACTTTCATATACAAGTGGAACGAATTAAGCTTGCAGTCCAAGGTTTAACTGTACTTAAGTGGTGCTTGACGGTAGATGGTAGATTTTTAAAACAAATCTTCTACTACTTGATTAAAGGATTTTTTAAATTCTAATCTCTATATGAGGTAAACACTCTTAAAAAAACGTGACATAAATGGATACATTGTTGTATAATGTTATGTCTCAATGCTTAATGTTAGATAAGTCAAAATAATAGCCTTAAACATCCATTATCAACATACAGCAACCTTGTGCAAACAAATCCTATACAGTATATGAGCAAAATAGAGATCAAACCCTAGGTAAAATATTACTTCAGTAAAAGTAGACGTCCTTCATTTACATTTGTACTTGAGCAAAACTTATCCAGGGCAACTTACATTGTTATCTCATTATACAGTACATCTGAGCAGTTGAGGATTAAGGGCCTTGCTCAAGAGCCCAACAGGAACAACTTCTGAATCGTAGTCCAATGCCTTAATCACTGAACTAACTCTGACCCTTATATTAGGCTAATATTCCTGCTTCAAGTACTACGGAATGTAGTGAAGTAGAAAGTACAGATACTTATAGGATGTAGTGGAGTAAAAAAGTATCCACTAATACAACCATTCATGTATGTAAGAAGTAAATGTACTTACAGTAGTTACTTTCTATGCAGATAACAGTGTTCCCTAGATATTAAAGTATTAGACTTACTGTTAAGTGTATGCTATTTATATATTATGTAAATGTATATTTATATAATTAATTAGTTAATGAGTACTTATCGCTGATATGCATGATTTCCTTTTCTATTTTGATGTTGGCTTTTTATTGTTTTCTCCAATTCAACTATTTGGCTGCATATCAGATGCATATGGATATCTGACAATTTTTTTGCGAATATAGTCTAATTTAAATGACATTGGCAAATTATTAAAACTACTAGTATCAATATATACATACAGTGGTGGCCAAAAGTGTATTGAGATTTACAAATGTAAAATTCAATGTTTTAATGACATATTCACATTTTTAAATAATGAATAATGAAATTGCTATGCAACAATCAATATTTAGTATGAAATCCTTTATTCTTCAGAACCTGCTGGATTCGGCTGGGCATAGAATCAAAAAGACATCAGCAGTACTCCGGTGTCATTTCTTCAATCCATGCCTGCTTGATTGCTTTCTGAAGATCAAGTACAGACATTTGCTGCAATTCTGTTGAGAATTCCCAAGTTTTAGGCCGGCTTCAGAAAGTAAAAATCTTACCGCATATTTGTTCCACATACATTTACTAATTAAATTAAGCTGATTCTAATTAGCAAAATTCTTCAGCCAGATAGATGAGACCTAATAAGTAAAATTATGTGTTTTGTGCTCAGGGAGAACTATAATACATGGCATGGCTGCTCTAATCATTTTAGCCACCATTGTATATACAGTATGTTGTTCCTCGCTGACATAGATTCATCATTTATAATCTAAAGTAAACAGTAAAATATAATAAAGAGTGCTTCTACTCTTGTTAGTCACAGAGCCACAGTAAAGTCTCAATAAAGTCACAATAAATGTTCAAGGAAATTTTCAAGATATATCTTAAAAAGAAAAGTAACGCCCTCAAATTTAAATATTAGTCAAAGATAACATAAGTAAACACATCATGCAGTTTTAAAATGAAGGTTTTTATTATTAAGCGAAAACAAAATCCAAAACTATATGTTTGTGTGCCTTGTGTGAAAAAGTGTTTGCCCCCTAATCCTAATAACTTAGCAGCAACAACTGCAATCAAGCGTTTTCGATAACTTGCAATAAGTTTGATAGAGCGCTGTGGAGGAATTTTGGCTCACTCATCTTTGCAGAATTGTTGTAATTCAGCCACAATGGAGGGTTTTCGAGCATGAACCGCCTTTTTTAAGGTCATGCCACAGCATCTCAATTGGATTCAGGTCAGGACATTGACGAGGCCACTCCAAAGTCTTCATTTTTTCCCGCTGCCATTTAGACGTGGACTTGCTGGTGTGCCTTGGATCATTGTCCTGCTGCAGAACTCAAGTTCGCTTCAGCTTCAGGTCACAAAATTCTCCTTCAAGATATTTTGGTACACAGCATGGTTCCATTTATCACAGCAATTCTTCCAGGTCCTGAAGCAGCAAAACAGCCTCAGACCTTGACACTATCACCACCATATTTTACTGTTGGTATGATGTTTTTCTGAAATGCGGTGTTGCTTTTAAGCCACACATAATGGGACACACCTTCCAAAAAGTTCAGCTTTTGTCTCGTCAGTCCACAGAGTATTTTCCCAAAAGTCTTGGGAATCATCAAGATGTTTTCTGGTGCCAAAACTGAGACGAGCCTTTGTGTTATTTTTGCTCAGCAGTGGTTTTCGTCTTGGAACTCAGCCATGCAAACCCAGTCTCTTTCTTATGGTGGAGTCATGAACACTCTTTATAACCTTTTCCAGACTAATAGATCTCAATTATTTTCTTTCTCATTTGTTTTTGACTTTCCTTGGATCTCGGTATGATGTCTAGCTTTTGAGGAACTTTTGGTCTACTTCACTTTGTCAGGCAGGTCCTTTTTAAGTGATTTCGTGATTGTGAACAGGTGTGGCAGTAATCAGGCCTGGGTGTGATTAAAAAGATGTAACTCAGGTGTGATAAACAAAAAAAGTTAAGTAATGTTTTAGTAATGTGGCTATGTAGTTTTGGATTTTGCTTTCCTTTAATAATAAAAACCTTCATTTAAAAACTACAAGGTGTGTTTACATGTGTTATCAATGACTAATATTTAAATTTGTTTCATGTCTGAAACATTCAAGTGTGACAAACATGCAAAAAAAATAAGAAATCAGTAAGGACGCAAACACTTTTTCACACCACTGCTCAGTCAATTAGTGAGAGAATAACAATAGCAACCTGCTGAAATCTTAAAACCACAATAACAGATTGTCGCATTTTCGAAACCAAAAAGACATCATGTTGGAGACACCTTATGACAAAATCTATTTTAATTTTTCATCTCACCTCCACAGTCATTCTTCTGCTCCAGCTCAAATTGAATCCCACGGTAAAGCTCTCTGGAGATGAGACCATAGGCGATGATCATTACCACACCAGGGATGAAGAACAGAACAAAAAGCAGCAAGACATACCTGTGAGAAAGATTTTTAAAAAAGATCAATAAAAAGCTGAAATAGAGTTGAATCAATACCAACATTTAAGAAGTGCCTCTGTTCCTGTGCAGATGAGACCCACTAAAGCAATTATCACATACTGTACGTGTGTCAGCTCAGTTAGCGATATGTAGCCTCACTGATTACTAATAGCTTTAAAGGGTGATTAAATTAGCAAAGTCCTCCACCTCCAGGCACTGACTCAAACATCGGGAAAAACCAACACAAAAATAAAACAATAACTCGCATAGAGTACTGCCAAAACAAATTGTTACCAATAAACATCTGTATTAACATCTGCTAGATCCACAATGATTCATGGTTTATATCTAAAAAAGACACGAAGCGTGTTGGTATTATTTTTTCATCCTGGTATTTAAATGACACCGTGGGAGGGCTGCATGAATGCATCTCCGCTGGTCCTTTGCGCTCGTCTTTTTCATCTCTCTGACGTCTTTGTGCGTTCATTTGATCTCAAACACACTTGTCTTCCTGTTCCATACGTGCCTTTCAAATTCATCACCAGGGTACAAGCAATCAAAGCAAAACTGTCTCAAAAGAGCTTCAGGAAGCGGATTGATGAAGACATCAGGATGATGGAAAGATAATGGAACATGATCGCTGATGATCCAGAAGCTTCTTTTGTTTTTATTGTGGTATCATTCAATGCAGTCTCGTGTTTAGGCATCAGAGCCTTCGGGCTTCCCAAATTCATTTCGTAATAGCTCTGGTGTCTTCAATACATACTCGAGTTGCAAGGTGAGTCCAGGGCGCATGCCCAGGGGCAATAAATGTCTCAAGTGCTGATTTGAGATGGGTCAAAAACAAGCCCCATAAAACAAAGGCTGATGTACTTGGCATTGCCAAGGATATTAGTTGAGAGCAATATTCTTGAGTGTGAACCTTTGTGAAGAAGAAGAATAACACACTGAGGTCATTTTTCACCCAGTAAAAATGGGCTGCGGACACGGATTACTGATCTTTGAAGACAGTGCTGTGACTACTTTGAACCAGCCTTCTGCTCTGCATGCCTATTAATTATTAATGCATTTAACACTTGACTGTCTTTGTAACCTCCTATTCTACATCACACTGAAACTGAGGGAGACGGTAAACCTTGATAACACCCTCAAATATGGTTTAATTACGCAGCTTTTCATATTTCTCTTTCAGCATTGACTATATAAGGTCCAAGGGTCATTCAGTGTTTTATGAGAGTAAAAACTGCCTTTATTTCTTAATGTAATCCCCTGCTAGACTAATGCACTTATCTTCACTAGTGCTTGGATACCATCAGGGTTATATCAGACTTCATGCTTCATGTCTGAAACGCTGGCCCTCTAGGAACTGCTTTAGTTCCCAAAACATCTAGAAATGGCTTGGTGCGTTGTCAGGATTATATGGGGACGTGGAAATGACTCCCAGCTGAGTTCCAGTAATGTGCGTGTGGTGTAACGTGGTGACAGGATATGCGGAATTTTCACGGATCAGACGTTCCACATGCTGAATGTTGGCGGGGACGACTGATGCAGATCGTCATTAACAGATGTAAATACACCATTCAAATTTTTTACAGCAGCTAAGCATCTCAAGTCTTTTGGAAATGTATATTGGTTTTACTGGTTTATTGGTTTTTCTTTGTTCACAAGAAGTTTCATCAAAAGTCCTGGTTTGACTTGAACGCCCCATGTATTTACATGATTGGGGTGCTGTTCAGCCCTTGACTTGATTTTATTAATAATAATAATAAAAATCAAATTGCTTAGTGTTTTTTTTATTTTTTATTGTCACATTAGAACTGGCAAGAATATCTCATTAAAAAAAAGTAAAGATTCTTTTGCTTACCAGGGCACTAATGTTTTTTTTTGTTTCTTTGAGAGAATATGCTCAGGAGAACGTGCTAATTGCTTAGAGAAACGCACAAGAATTAGCAAACTCATGAAATGCCATTAATTAGCATCCATAAGGACCATTAAGGACTTTCAAATCTTTTAATTAAAATTCATTTTTTGTAATTAAGAATTAATCTAGAATTTGTGGAACAGGGCTATATCTGCATATTGATGAAATCAGTTAATATAATAATAAAAATATTAAGTAAATTCATAAGAAAATTTACTTTTCTTCTTCCTAAAATCTTCGAATGATTCAATTTCATAGTGCTGAATGTGTTTAATAAATGATTGTCTGAAAGTAAAATGTACATTTTTCTCTAATGATGACTCAGACAGAGAACTGTAATAGATGACTCACGGTAAAGGCTGTTTCAAGCATGAGATGCCGAACTGCATCACACAGTAATGCAAAAGGACTGATTTTTAAAATATTTTAGTGATTAGTCATTTGATTTAATGATTTAGTTCTTTCAAGGTTACGCTTTAATGCTGCGGAAAACGTGCTGTAAACAGGAAATATTTTAAGGTATTTATCAGAAATGTGTTATGAAAAGACACTTTACCTTTTTTTAAAATATCTTTTGGCACCAAAAGTGTAGAATCATTACAAAAACTCTTTTTAATTACCATTTCCAACCAGCAAATTTAGTACAGCGGTAGCCAAAAAGATTAAGATAACATATGGCATGTATTAAAGTTCTGCCTGTGCACAAAACAGGTGATGTCACTAATTAGTGAATTCTAAAGAGCTGTGCTAACTGCAGTAGAATCAACCGATGAAACAAATATGTGTAATGATTTTTACTTTCTGAAGCCGGGGTGTCCACCTCTGCACACAAATGGCTAAAATGTATTGAACTGTGGTGAATTGTGGTCATCTGGTCATCTGGCAAATTTATGTGCATGATCTACAGGAAGCAATCAAGGAGGCATACAGTAGATTGAGCGAGACACCAGAGTACTGCGGACGTCTTTTTGGCTCTATGCCCAGCCGGATTCAGCAGGTTTTAAATAATAAAGAACTTCATACCAAACATTGATTGTTGTAAAGCAATCGCACTGCATAAAATAACACTCAGTCACTTTAGCCTGTATACAGTCCAGGTCTCGATGAGCCTGGAGCCTATCGAAAAAAACCTAGGGCACAAGGCAGGGTGCACCCTGGACTGAGTGCTAATCGATCGCAGGGCACACAAACACCCACACTCACACACTCATTCACACACTACAGGCAATTTGGACATGCCTGTCAATTTGGAATCTGCATGTATTTGGTCTGTGGGAGGAACCCAGAGTACCGGAGGAAACATGCAAACTCCATGCACACAGACCCGAATCGTGAATCGAACCCGGACCCTGGAGATGCAAGGCGACAGTGCTAACCACTAAGCAACTGTCCAGCTATAAATAAGACATTATTTGTATGAGGTCATTATTTAAACAAATATTTTAAGTCTCATTAAAATATAATATATATATAGTATACATGTATAATAATTGTACTTTTGTTCCAATACTTTTGGCCAGTACTGTATCATAATCAGGATCTGTACTGTTTCAGAGTGCATTTGAAAGAAATTTATAGAAATAATCATACACTAAGGTTACTTCGGTTAAGCCACTATATATATAAACTGAATTAAACTAGTTTATATGGACATTTAATAAAATTTCAAATTTGCTCCAGTTTTGGAGAAATACTGTAAATAGGGTTTTCCACTGGCTTTCACATAAGCAAATTTGCAACAAAAAAAAATGTAATTATCAAAATAGAACAGAACAGCTGTCTCCTTTTTTAGATCTCGATTTACATGAAATCCACTATAATTATTCTTGCTCATAATAACTCCTTCCCTGTATGAGATCTGGCTGGCTGTTCATTATGATAAGCATGCTGAGTACCGAACTCACCAGATCTGTTCGATCTGGCTTATACGCCAGTCTGGACGGCACATGTGAGCCGTGATGTTGTTGGGTTTGGTGAAGGGCACGAGCGTGCTGAAGATCGGATACGGTACCATGATGCCCACCGACAGCACCCAGGTAGCAGCAATGACTTTGTACGCATGCGAGCGGGTCTGCCATGCCCGTGACTTCAGCGGGTTGCAGATGGCGCTGTACCTCTCAATTGCTATAGCAACCAGGCTGAAGGTGGAAATGCTGACGGAGATACCTGCGGAGAAATGTGGGAGGAAGTACAAGACGTGATACAGGAATGGTTCTGTAACTAAGCGACAAAATCACTCTAAAAAGAATCCGTGATTATGCGTGCCTTAAGGCAGAGTCGTATAATTCTGCATGTCTCAACTGCATTATTTCTGCGATACATATTTTGCATGATTTGATGCTGCTGCTTTTTTTCCTCAGGAGACTGGATGTACAGTTGTATGCCTGTTTTCCTCCATCACTAATCCTCTACAGTAATCATTATCCTTATAGCTCACACTTTGAGCGGTCATTGTTTTAAGAAGCCTATTCACAGTTTTAATTGTTTTCCAGAAAAAAAGAGATAAACCATCACAATGCACTCCACCAAACAACTTTTGCATATATGAATATGTATATGAGGATTTGCTCAGCTGTTTTTTTTTTCTATGGGGTTTTTTCTTGTGTGAATGCAGGAAAAAAAAAACTGAAAATCAATCCGTCATACCCAGTCTTGTTTTTTGGTTTATATTTTGCCTCTAGAGGTTGATTTGGATTTTTAAAAATCTCATAGGCTGCTGTTTATTTTATTCATTCAGTTATTCATCTTCAATATTGCTTATTGCTTACCCTGTTACAGGGGCACAGGAGGCTGCAGGCCATCCGATGATACTGTGGGCACAAGGCAGGGTACACCCTGGACAGGGTACCAATCCATCGCAGGACACACACTCACACACATCCATGGGAAATTTTGAAATGACAGTTAGCCTAATCTAATCTGCATGCCTTTGGACTGTTGTAGGAAACTGGGGTACACGGAGGAAACCCACCAAGCATGAGGAGAACATGCAAACTCCATGCACAAAGTAGTGATGGGAAGTGTGGATTCTGTTTAGTGACTCAGTTCTTTGAATCTCGTTTGCACGTCTACATACACAAATTTTGGTTATAGTTCCAGTAATGAAAATATTACAATGCAGCTAAGGATATATTATGATAAACAGAATGAGCAGCTCACCTCTCATATCTTCTAGTTCAAATCGTTCATACTTTTGTCACGTGACGCTATGCATGTACAGCAGTACATTACACGAGAAACAGAATTAAATGGTTCTTCTCACGAGTCTTCTAGTCCGAGTTGCTCGTTCTTTTGAATCTATTGCACTGCATAGCGTCTATGGGAGTCAGGTGACAAAAGAACGTACGACTCGGACTAGAAGACTCAGTGAGTAGAACCGCTCGATTCTGCTTCCTGTGTACTGCACTGCATAGCGTCTATGAGAGTCACGTGAACCTACGGAGGCTTTGCGCATGCGCAGCCAGACTACTCGTTCTTCTGAGTCTTGTTAAAGACCCATCACTATAAGACCCAAGGCGGGGAATCGAACCCTCGTGAAGTACTCTCCGTTTGTAATTAACCAACACTTAAACATAACTAACAATTTGAGCTGAAAATCAGCAAACCATACCAGACACTGGTAGTCCATCAATGGATTTGAACAGCCTTACTATACATTCACTGACCACTTTAATGAACCCCAATTTATTGATACAATTATCCAATCAGACATAAGTTAAGTTAAGCCTTTATTTGTCACAATATACATGAAATTCTTTCTTCACTTATCCCAGCGTACTGTAATTGGGGTCAGAGTGCATTGACAGCCATGATACAGTGCCCCTGGAACAGATAAGTGTAAGGGCCTTGCTCAAGGACCCAACAGTGGTAGCCTGGTGGAGCTGGTAACTTGGTTACCCCTGGTGCCATGACCACTGAGCTATGAACCCCTTTGATTGCATGCCATCATAATGCAGCAGTACAATACTGAAAATTGTCAGGATCTTCAGTTAATCTTTAAAAAACGCAGGATAATATGGGGGGGAAATTATCTCATTGACTGAGCCATGGGTTTTTTTTTTTTTTTTTTTTTTTTTTGTACCAGACAGACTTGTCTGAGTATTTCAGAAACTGGTGATCTCCTGGGATTTTTTTTTACAGTCTGTAAAGCTTACACAGAAAGATGAAAAAGAAAAATCAGCTAACAGCAGTTCTCTCCTTGTTGATGAAAGAGGTCAGAGGAGACTTGTCAGAGTGGTTCAAGCTGACAGGAGGTCTATGGTAACTCAAATAACCACTCTTTGTAACCATGGACTGCACAAAAGCATCCCAGAAGGCATAACATGTCAAAACGTGAGGCAGGTTGACTACAACAGTATGCAGAGGCTCACCGAAACCGAATAGAGACCAGACAATCTTCGGCTGTCCATTTCAGAGGGCCTGTGCCCACTGCCCACTTCACATTCTGGTTCTTGGCTGACAGGAGTAGAAACCCATGTGGCCGTCTGCTGTTGTACTGTAGCTCATTCACATGTTAATCATTTTCCGCTCACCGTAGGTGTACATTGGTTACTTGTTTTACAGTAGACTTCCTGTCAGCTTAAATTAATATTCTCTGACCTCTCTGAATAGCACAACGTTTTCTCTGCCCACTGTTTGTCCACGAATATCTGCACACAATGAAAACATCTGAGCTGACATTTTTCATTTTTTTGTTGTGAACGATTTTGAACCGCTTCAACATGTTCAGATAATTGCGTGGGTGCACAGGTGTATGGGGGTTCCTAAAAAAGTGGCAATTCTGTTTTCTTTATTAATAATCGAAGAATTTTTAAACTTAATGTTACCACAGATGGGCTGTTTTATTAATATTACTAATAATGCTACTTATAATAATATAAGGAAGAATACAGTATTTATTTATTTATTTATTTATTTGCTCACAGACTTGCCCTTAAACTTACAGTATGAATCATGCACACTTTTCTAGTTGCTCCTAGTGATGAAATTCTTAGAATTATGACATTTTCTTAGAATTTTCCCTTAAATTTAGGACTAAATCTTAGTAAACATAAAAATGATTCACAAAACATCTTAGCCCTAAAAACAGCTCCTAAGGTAAAAATTGTTAAGAGTAGAGAGGAGGACTTTTAAGACGCTTAAAAGTTTCTATAGCACGGGACAAAATGGCAGAAAGAAGAAATATTCTCCAAACAGTGAGCGTAAAGCTAAAGGTAAACACTGTTCTTCTGTCCAATTTGGTTTTCTTGTTCTTTTACTTCCTTCCATCTCTCTTGGACTATTGGCTACATCCTATCAAAAAGTGCAACTTAAACAGACAATCCTGCAATCATGTAAATTGGTAAAAGCTGAGCCATTTTGTTCCCATCAATCTGAAATGGATCACAAGTAATAAAATCAGTACAGTAAATAAATGTAAGAACTTTAATATAGTAACTACTGTGTGGAAATTGGTTGCTTCAAAAGTATTTCAACATTTGGCCGTTTCATTATTTTTAAGATATTGAGATATTAAGATAAGATATTGATTATCATGTATTATGTTTTCACAAAGAGCTCATTTCAAGACCTTTGCAGAGGTTATTTTTTATCATCCAATCACAGTCCTTGAATTGCTGGTCATTGAAAAGGCATCCCTAGCAACCACACCTCCTCACTAAGATAAAGGTTTTTATACTTACCTTATTCAGAGTTGCTCTGAGAAGTTTCCTACAGTAAATCACTTTAAGTCTAGGACTCCCAACTAGGACTTTTTAAGCTAAGATAGGAGCTCTCTGAGAGAATTCTAAGAAGCTTTGTGAATACAGAGTCTGCCCTGGAGTGTACATTCGTGTATTCTCACTGTTTCTATTTTCTCTTAAATGGTGTTTATATCTTGTCATTTTAAAGCATTCCCCTTTTTTATTGATTGATTTCATTCCGGCTACTTTTACATTTGTGAAGCATGCAATGACTTCTGCAGTGTCGGAGGGGGGGAAAAAATCCCAGAGTAGCCCTAAAGTGCTTCCTCCTTTGAGACTAGATAACACATGAATGAAATGAAGCTTTTTATGAAGAGAGGCAATGAAGCTTGAAGAGTCTTAGAAAAAGTTCACTGTTCAAGTCCCTCAATGGCTACGGGGTGACCGTAGCTCAAATTGTCTCCAACATCCTTTTTGATTTCCTATTCATAAATCTTATAGTCTCCTCTAAAAAGGATATTTGGGTTTTATTTTGGGAGAACAAAAAAGCCAGATATTCAGTGTAAAGACAAAGACTTTATAGCTGCCTTGTTTCCTCTCAAAAAAATTTACAATAGGTGTAAAGCAGCATTAGTGGCGAGCACACTTAAAAGGGGAAAGAAAAGGCATGCTCCACTTGAAAGACAGCAACCCGCATCCTTTCCAGACACTTCACCTTTATCTGGCATAACATTGCTGGCCTTTTATTTCCTTAAGGGCAAACATTAACAGACATAGCCTTGGAGATTAGACACAAAAATCAATAAGTAGAAGGAGCTGTAATGGTTCATTGACTGCTTGTGGCTGATGAAAACCAGTCTGCCCAAAGGCTGACTTAAATAAATATGGAAGGGGAGGCAAAATAAACCAAGAGTAAGCAAGAGACCGCTAGCGTAGCGGCAGGATGTGACAGAACGTTCTCTCCTGCAGACAGACGGCAGCAGTCTTCCTCTGACTCAAGCCTGGACACATGGCACTGTGGGAGTGACCCTCAGTGCCAAGCGCTAAGTAGAAATAGCTGTCTTTTGTACAAATCTAAGGCGATGTTCTGCCAATTCAATCATATAAACTGGCCTAAAAAGACCTTCAAAGATCAGCTAGTTAAAACCCCTAAACTATGTCTGTTCTTAATGTGTATTGCGCTCTCTAAGGCTATGGGAGAAATTGAAACAGTTTATAACTGCACAAGTATTACTGTTGCTCAGTGGTCTGTGCCTTCGCATTAACGCACATGAATTGTATTTAGACCATGCTGTGTTTAAGTGATGCATCGAAATAGAAGCATAATGGCCTACGTGTTTCATGTTGTGATTGTTTGCGTTGTAGTTATTAAAGCATACGAGACAGCTTCCACTTCCACAACTTCTCATTTATCAGTGCTTGCTCTCCTACATAATGGCATCCGTAGTTCAACTTAGTTTATGAAGTCCATTAAATCATTCTCCTCGTTCCAAGGTTATATGGTTATATGACCTGTCTGACGTTTCCCTGCCAACAACAATAATAATAGTAATAATAATGACAATAATAATAATAATAATAATAATAATAATAATAATAATAATAATAATAATGACAGCACTGCATTCAACTTGAACATTAAAGATAATTAAGCTCAGAGGTCTAACCTTCAACTAGGCAGGCATTACTGCTTATAATTCGTCCCTCATCCATCTTTAATGTCCAGAATCAGGTACCTGTTTGGCATGCCTACTGTGAGTACTTAATTGTGGATGGTTATTTTCATGATCATGTTCAGTATTAAGGAAATATTATTACAATTACTGCCTGCTGGAACATTCGTGTTTGGTCAGCGTGTAATTTGCTGTCTTCAGAACAAAGCTATATTTTTACTCCACACCAAACAAAGACGTGCATGACAACCCGTCAAAGATTATTAGTTTTCTTGGCCCACAGTACGGAGTCATGCAGGGAAAATGATATAGTCCACTTAAATAGTAACAGTTGCTGCCTCATACAATCAAATCCAAAACCCAACAACATGCAAAGCCGGCAGCAAAGGCTTAATAGGATAACTCTATGCGAGGACAACTATTTTACTAATAAGATTACCGTCGGTCTCGTTGCAGATTTCAAAAATCAAAATTTAGTGTTGCTGGAAAAAAAAATTTTAAGGTCATCGTCATGGCTTGATATCACGGGATTCGTTTAGAGTGGTGGGTGAAAAGGTAAATGACAGAATGATAGCACTTACTGTATGATAATTGTAATACAGTGTTTACAGATGTACAGAATTGAACATCTTTGACAGTAAATATTTGTTTAGGTCAGAATTTGATAGAAAAAAACTGTTAGACAAAGAGAATGACCAAATCAAAGGTCTGGGCAATTATTCGCATTTTTATTTGTATTCTGTATACAAATTTTATGTCCTCATTTAACTGCTCCCCATTTATGGGCAGCTCACTGGCTCTGCATATTTGATGTAATTTCCTGATGCAAAGCACCCAAATTTATCCAGGCTTCGGACCAGCCCCGGGGGTTCTTGCAATCTGTCAGTGTCAAGGCTTATTTCCTTAAACAGGTATCCAACTCAAACTCTGAGGCGATTATGTTTTCTCACAAGGATCATTTTTATGGACATTACCACTTTTTTGTAATATCACTGATCTTATATATCATATTTTGCTGCACAAGCTGTCGTCCATCAAGGTCAGATTATAGTTACAGAAAACAGCAGCAGATCATCCAACAAGCATCAGAGCATCCAGAATTCAAAGGTCTGGAATCTTACCATAGACTGTAAAAGGAATGGACAAACCGTCCACAACATCAACCAAATGTTTATTTTTTAAGCAGTTTCGAAACTCTGGTCACAGACATCTTTGCAGGAGCTGGTTCCACCTAAACCCCAGTTAATCAATAAATGAGCAAAGTGGTGACACGACTGGAGCCTGGATGTTTGTTTAAACATATTTACTTACCTCAGTTCCCACAAGCTAACTAGCTTAGCCTTAGCATAGATACAGTGCTAATGTTAATTTATATGCTAATGTTATTTTACATTTGATTGAACTCCATCACCCGTAATCTACACATTGTTCCTTGTCAACTCCTTTATTTCTTGTGGTAAGTTAAACTACAGTACAACCATTCCAGTTAGCCTGTTAGCTAACCTCAGTTACCATAAGCTAACTAGCTTAGCTTTAGCTTAGATACAATGCTAATGTTAATTTATATGCTAATGTTATTTTACATTTGATTGAACTCTATCATCTTTACCCTACACATTGTTCCTTGTCAACTCCTTTATTTCTTGTGGTAAGTTAAACTACGGTACAACCATTCCAGTTAGCCTGTTAGCTAAATGATGTTATTGTAGTGGCTTGACACCTGTGATGCGGCTGGAGTCACATAAAAATTTACCCCCATACAAAATGGGAAATCTAACTAAATAGACCAAAACCAATTTTGTATCAGGCTGTAAACATATTTATTTCTGTAAAGTTTAAAGTTGGGCATTTTAAAATGGAACTTATTTGTCAAAACTGGAGGCTGCCTATTGTTTCTTACCACAATTTTAAAGCTGTGCTCCAAAGTCTCTCCCTCATTCATTAATTATCACACTTCATTTGACTTTCTCAATCCCTACCAGCTCAAATCTTTAATTATTTTTTTTCTTCCTAACAGTCAGACAGTCCCACATTTATATTTGCAGACCAAAATGACTCACAATTGACACAATTATGGAGCAAACATTGGCAGCTAAACAGTTCCATGGTTTGAATTAACAACATTCTGATGAATATCTCAACGCTTTAACCACTGGTCTACGACTGCTCCTCCATATCTTAGGCTTTCATTAATGTGATTCTCTTTGGGTTTTGCCTTTGTCTACTTCGTTCTCAGGTTAACATGGTATCACCGCCTAGTGCCAAATGAACACACTTCACTTTGTATGAACAGTCTGAATGGTTCAAGTAGACCACTTGAACCCTTAGTACAACTTCTTCAACTCGAAACTGCATTATTATTAGTAGTATTAGTATTACGACTAGAACAACATGCTGGAGAACCTTGTTTTTAATCAATCTGATCTGTAATTAGTTGATTCCTGGTAGTTATTTTGTTAAAATGTGAAATAAGTGAAATAAGTCTTTAAAGGTGCAGTTGGTGTAGTTGTCTTAAAAAAATATATATAGTACTGTTTGTGCTTTGAGAAATGCCAATCAATAGATATAATATAAAAATCTTCTTCTATACCCTATAAATCCCTGAAAAGCAGTAGGTATCGAAAGGCGAAATGGAGAGCACCTCACCCATGAAATAGGCAACGGTCTTGCACATGGCGGCTCCGAAGATGAAGTCCTCCAGCAAATTAGGGATGAGAGTGAATGGCATGCAGAAGACGGCCATCATGAGGTCACTGACAGCGAGCGAGAGCAGGAAGGAGTTTGTGACGGTGCGCATACGCTTGTTCGCCACCAGCACCACGATGATCAACAGGTTGCCGAACACGCTCAAGAGGAAGATCAGAGAGTAGAGGAGAATCCTCAGCGAGTACATTTCTGAGGAAAGGAGAAAAGAGTCAGGTAATGGGGAACGTTAATTGACCCTCTAAAAAGCAGAGATAATTATGTCCAGTCTGGAACTGCATTATGACATTAATGGGATTTTTAGTTGAGTCCAGATCAAAGCAGTAGTTGGCTTTGTCAGGGTAACCTAAGCTGATGTCATGGTTGATTAGTTATTTGTAAGGAAAGAACTCCTGTGCCACCCCCGTTCTTCACTCGCTAATATAGTTGCTCGGTGATTTAAAGAACTTGAGGCATCCTTATCGCAGATGTGGCACCCAGCAGCAATCATGCGCACCAAGCGGCAATCATGCGCACCCAGGAGCAATCATGTGGACAGTGACAAGAAAAAATATCCGGTCTGATTTCAGCTGGTCAATGACTGAAATAATCAGCTTCTGCGCTTGTTCTCAGGAAGTTAAATTTCAGACATCATAAATCATTCTGGGCTGCATTCAGAGTTGGGTTATGCGCGCGCAATAAGGATTTAATATTGAAAATTGTTTACTTCATTATCCACGTCTCAGACCAGCTACAAAAGTTATTTTAATATACTGTAGCCGATTTTTAGATGACAAACTGATATTGCACAATTCAATACAATAAATAAATGTTGGATAATGTGCTATTTTTTTCTTCAACCTGTTGCATACACAAATTATATACTTACCGTAAATCAAAGTTTTAGTGATTAATTGATGCAGCCCCTGGGTCCCTTGGTGCCATTATTTGCATTATTATTTCTAAGCACCAGGTGCCGAGCTGTGTTTCTGATGTGAAGCCTCCTGAAATCATGCACCAGATGGAAGCTTTTACATGTTTAGCAAAAATGACTGAACAACACTTTAAAGGGCTCAGGATAAAACTTAAAATATTTTTTCTGAATTAAAAAGCACAGAACACTATCGTCAAACATGATCACAACCGAGGTGCATCGTTCACATACTGTAGCACATGAGCTGGTTCACATGGCATCGACATTACCCAAAAGTAATAAAAGTTCAAATAAAGTTTGTTTTCTTGTGATGTTCTGTAAACGTTAACTAATCACAGAAATACATCCATATAACAAAGCATAGGTGCTGCAGTGCTACTTTTAAGAAGTTGAGCTCAGCAAAGAAGAAGAAAAATGCTGAGTTTGGACAATAGACCAAATAATTTATCAGAACCTCTAACCGATGTAATCTTGCCCATGTCACTTTTGATACATTATATATATATAAGGAAGAAAAAAATAATTCATTAATCATAATCAAGGTAAAACATAATAATTATGGTATTGGTATATGTGTTGCCCCCTTGTATTTGGCACCCTGGCCAACTGCTTGTGTCGCGTATCTCACGGGCCGGCCCTGATGCATTTAATTAAATTCTTCTCCGCTGGGTTAATCTGAGGAACAACTCACAGTGACCTTAGATTTTTTCTACTTCTTAATATGACATCTTGTATCTTATTTTATATTCCTGAATATCCAAGTCTTCCTCTTCTAAGATTACTTTTTTTTTGCAGGGGGGTTTTGCACCACCAATTTTCCCGAGTGACATAACAGAGATCTAAAATCTTTAACTGCCTTCAGCAGTGCATCATAATGGAGCATAGTTATTGTAGGTACAACACAAGATGAACAGTAAGACTTTGGTAAACAACATTTCACTGGGATTCCCTGAACGCATCAGATTCCACTCTGTTCATTTTCAAATCCTTGAACTGTGAATTACTTGATGCATCATACCCTCCAAACATCAGCTGCAATCCTGTAACTGAGCAACTCAGACACCACGGTTTCTATTTCCCTAAAGCGTGACTGCGTCTGTGACGAACCCAATGCTCGCATTTAAGAATTTCACATTTAAGAATTTAAAACATTGGTAGTGCATAATGAAAGAGAATCTCATCGATCTGTCGCTGAATCTCTTGCTAGAGACCTGACGAACGTAGCTCCTCTCTTCTCAGTTGCCAAAATTGATAAACTATTGACTGAGTCAAAAGGCATTTTATCGAATGGTAGCTAGATTAGATTGGCGGTTTAAATTTTCTTTAATTAACACCAGTCAATAGGGCTCAGCTTTGCAATTAAGAATGACGCATACCTTATTTGAAAAGCTAACCATGCTTACCCCAATTTCACGCCAATTAAATTGTTTCAAGCCAGTTTATTAGGCTCAGTGCGAAAAAGTATGAGTCGCATTACCTAACTTGACAAACTTGGCAAAGTATGCGAAGCTCAATACATTTTCAACTTGGAAAGCAATTAAATGTGTTCTTTTCCAATGCGTTCATCATTTTCTGTCTATTTAAACAGGTTAATATTATGCTGACATGATAATATGACTATAGAAACAGGAAACGGTGATGATTTATCAGTAGCTGGAGATTATATCAATAAAAAAAAGATACATTGAATATATAAAATTATGAATCAATATTATTTCAAGCAACCCAGAGGGAAATCCGGTGTAATGGGAAAGGCCAATCAATACATAAGATGAATATGAGTTAGATATTGTAAGAATCTATAATTTCCTGATTAGTTAAACTCCTTAGTTGCAGATGACATACAGTAGCATATCATCAAAACTGTGACATCACCAAACTGTATCGTTTTTCTTTTGTGACCACCTCAGGCTTGTACTGCCTCTTTCTCCTGATGAGTGGTTCGCCTCACATTGTATGGCCAGTATATTGTTTGCTCTCGAAGTATTCTTTAAAAGGTGGATTGTGCGACCTGCCCAGTGGGTTCGTTAGTAATGTTTTTTTCTTCACAGATCTCATCAACTCATCAACTGCTGTTGCTTTAATTGGCCAACATGTTCGATATCATATTTGGTTGTTAGTACACCAGTGGTTTCTTTCTTTTTCAGTACGCTCTAAACTGTTGTAATGGTTATCCCTAATGAATGTACAGTACAGTACAGTAATGGCTGATATGTTCTGAAAATGTCTTGCTTTTGGCCCCGAGACATTTCAAATGCAAATTCCAGAAGTAAGACTCAAAACAAGAACAGACGTTCAGAGCTATTAGCTGTTTAAACCATCACTGGACAATAAGAAACTGTTCTCTGTTCTACAGTAAGTTATGTAACACATCTAGCTGTAGAAATCAGGAAAATGAAAGCAGGAATTTTGCTCTCATGTCTCATATTCATCTTTTGATTTCGAAGCTAAATGTCTTCTGTTTATAGCAAAAACAAAAAAGATTCGTCCTTGTCGTTCCAATCATTTTGGACAGGACGGCAGCTCTTTTTGCACAAGACCGACATGATTATAACTATGGTTATGATATGGCTCATCTACAAAAAAATTTTTTTTACTCAAATTCTGATCTTCACTTCGATTTGATTCATACACTATATTGCCAAAAGTATTCGCTCGTCTGCCTCCACATGGATATGAACTTGAGTAACATCAACCAATTCTTAATCCATAGGGTTTAATATGTTGAAGATGTTGACCCACCCTTTGTAGCTATAACAGATTCAACTCTTCTGAGAAGGTTTCCACAAGGTTTAGGAGTGTGTTCATGGGGATTTTTGACCATTCATCCAGAAGCACATTTGTGAGGTCAGAAACCGATGTTGAATGAGAAATCCTGGCTCGCTGTCGCCGCTTTAATTCATCCCGAAGGTGTTCTATCGGGTTGAGGTCACGACCAGTCAAGCTTTTCCACACCAAACGCGCTCATCCATGTCTTTATGGACGCTGCTTTGTGTACTGGTGCTCAGTCATGGTGGAACTGGTGTGGGGTTGTTTTCAGGAGTTGAACTCGGCCCCTTACTTCCACTATTAATGCTTCAGCATACAGTACCAAGACATTTTGGACAATTACATGATCCCAACTTTTGGGAATGGCCCAATATGACTATGCACCAGTGCACAAAGTGAATATATGAGAGAAAAATTAAGAATTGAAAAGAATAAAGAAAAAAAACGCTAAAGATAAATAAATGAATACATGAATAAGGAATTTAAATGTTACAACTTAATCTTTGGTTTGAAAGATTTTCTTAATGCTTAATTCATAAACGTTTTAAATTAAATCCTTCTCTCATTAGAATTCCTGTCATTCATCTCTCCATGCACAAGCAAACAGCATGAACAACTACACTACGCCACTGTGTATATGAACCAGATTTCTCCCTCCTCACTTCGCTGTTTTATATGTTTTTGCCCTATTCATTTGACTTGTGTCGCTAATGTGACCGTTAATTTATGTTCCAAACTCGCTGCACAGCTGTGACTGTGCTTCTGAGACTGGGCAAATTTTCCATTATTATCAACAGGGTGCTGGCAGAAAGCAGGGTATGTAATACATCACGCTCACTTCATACAGATGTTCAGAGGCCAACACTGTGGCACATGAGGCTGATATTACATACCTAATCACCGGAGAGCACGGACATGCATCAGTGTTTTTATGCGCACGTTCTCTCTCCTGCTCACTCTCTCTTTCTATCCCTCTCCTATCTCTGTTGCATTGGAAGTGTGTTTTATAGTTTTAATCAGGACTCTATTCCTATAGCTGGAGGGCACCAGACTAATATTTGTCCTCATACTGGGGCCGTTATTTAAAATTAATCCACAGCAGCTCAAATAAATGTTTTTCTTTTCTTTTTTTTCTCAGGATGTGCTGGCACATGGAGGCTCAACAAATATCCACGAACAAACAGAAATTGGAAATTGGATGCGAAATTAGAGCGTAATACAAAAGCACCCAAGTGCCATAACTGCAAAATGATTCACCGAGCTGAACATATTTTTGGCTGTGGAAGCTTTGTGTATTTCGGCAACTGATGATAATGATGATGACAAATTGAGGTAATTATGAAACATTCAAAAAAAAAAAAAAAAAAGGTTTCAATGGATCTCTAGTTAGTTCCTAAAGTGGCCCTAATTCTCTAAAGGGACAGGTTGAAGAAACCTCAGGAGATATTTCTTCTTATTATTCTTCTTCTTGTTTTTAGACTTCAACTTTTGACAAAAAGACATTAAAGACCCGTAAAATCGATACGATGCTGAAATTCTAACACTAAACCAGCTTTTACCTTTCAATTCAATAACAATTTGCTTGACTTCATTTGGATGAAAAATGAAGGTTAAGTTGAACATTAGTGTCCATCTGTTTGTGTAAATCAAAATCACATTGCCGTACCTTACAAGGTTTACATACATTTCGTTCAGCTTCAGTGATCAAGTAAACCTGTTATGTTTTAGAAGTGCACTGGAGAATCGGTGTAAAATGGCTTTCAGAGGAGGCTATGGCACACGTGCACAGTTAGTTTCATGTTCCTCTGCAGCGGCACACTTACAGTACATACAATCCAGTCAGCCAAGATGCTTCAGTGCCACATTACACAGTGTTCATATTGACCTCATTGTGAATTGAAATTAATTCTCATGGCATGCTAGTACAACACGATAGGTTTATACATGGATGGGTAAATGGCTCTACTTTAAATATGTTCTGAAAAAGAAATCTCTCTCTATATATAAAAACAAGTAGGGTGCTAAATAAAACAATTCTTCCTTAGAATACACCATTATTGATACGCACTCATGCATAGTATTTGGTTGCATTTTGGTTTTCCTTTTCAATTCCTAGTGGCTTGATTTACATTGTTTACATAATGTCTTAAAAAAGAGTTCAAATTAAATATAATTAAATATCCCAGTTCACTGATTGCATTGCTTTTGCAACAGATTGCTCTCTATAATATTTCAAATATAGCCTCACAATATTGTAATGCATTTACATAACACAACATTTTCCAGCAGCCTACACATCAGAATTGATAAAGATTGGAAATACATTGCAAATTGCTTTATGGCAGTCCCGTATATATGAATGATATACTGTATTCATAAATACATTTTTTTAAATAACTGTTTCTTTTCATGGAGACAGCTGGGGTTTGCAATTACGTATACAGCAAATTCCAAAAATGTTGAATGAAAGCAGGAACCCTATGACTCAAGTAACCATAGAAGATTGTGTTGTTGTAATGTGACATCAACAAGTTCTTAGAATGGAAATCATTGTTATATACACAGAGGAATACAATTAAACCAAAAAAAAGTTGTTTATATTTTTATATATTTATTTATTTTTAATTTTAATGATGCATGATTAGGAAAAATACAATGTCTCATGAATGTTTAGATTGAAAGCACATATTTGGTGGAAGGAATCTGTTCCTCAATGGTTCTAGCTTTGGAAATAGGTAAGCTGTACAGTTTTCCACAAAATGTTTAACTTCCCCACAATTTATTTTTAAAACTGATCAAGGGAACATTTTCTTTTTAGGCTTTTTGATGTTTTATTTAAAAAGCCTGGGTGTTTCTATTGTTTACAAATATGATGGAACATTTCCCTTTGAAAGACAAGCAGCATACTTTTCATCTCCATGGATCAAATATGAGATCAAAGGAAAAGAGCTCACCTTTAGATCGCGTGACTTGAAGTTTGGTTAATCCTGACGCATTGCTACAGGTGGTGTTCAGGTCCGCGGTGGAGCGGTTTAATGGAGAAGCGTGTGGAGATTGTGCGCAGCCCCACAGGATGCCGTGACTTTCGTTCATTTTAGGGAAATCCATGTTTCACCCGGATACTGAGTTGAAAATAATCCAAACTGGAAACACTCTAACGGATTTACACTTTGCGTAAATTATTTTGATATATATTTTAAAAATAAGAAGAAGAAGAAGAAGAAGAAGAAAATGTTGTATTCATTTTCAAATGGAATAAATCAAAGGCGATGTCTGAATGATGAAAACATTGTTGCACTTCTGCGCTCTGTGTCTGCGCGTGGCTGAGAGGCTCAAAGCGATGCTGAGCGCGAAGGATGTTCTCTCTCAGTGTGTGTGATGGGGAGGGTCAGAAGTGTGCGTGCGTCTGTATGTGTATGTGTGTGTGTGTGGAGGGGGAACCTCGGCACTAGAAAGGGATGCACCATTTGGAGATCCCACTAGTCTCAGAGTGAACTGGGTTCTGGATTTTTTTGAATAATTTTTTAAGAGATCTCTGTCGCCCTCTAGAGGGCAAAACGGAAATGAGAGTAAGAAGAACAGGAAGGCGGAGGAGAAGAGGCCCAGTGGCTTAGTGGTTAGCACGGTCACATCACACCTAGTGGGTTTGGGGTTCAAATCTGTGTCTGTGTGCTTGTTCCCCCTCAGCTTTGTGGGTTTCCTTCAGGGACTGTTTGGCGTCTCCAAAGTGAATGTATACTGTAGGTCGCCAGAGGTTGGGTCCTCAGCGATGTGACTTCCCTAACAAGACAACCGTTGGCATGAAGTCATAACGCTTTTGCAATGATAATGATAAAACAAACATTTTAAAAGCGGAAGAAAAGAAAGGCATGATGTACAAGCACAAGTCATTGTAAGAGATTGTAATTTATGTAATACTAGCAAAAATACCCATCATTGACGGGAAGAGTTTATAGAAATAGTTGAAAGGTTAAAGCTAAGAATAAGCTGATCAGCTTTAATGTAATCAGTTTTTATTACAGGTTGTGGCCCACGTACTCTCTTTGCGAGAACTCTCTGCATAACTTATTAATTCGAAGAAATACAATTTAGAGTATTACACCACTTGTTTGTACTTTTTTCCTTGTCAGGCAAAAACACTCCCTTTTCGGTAATCGGAGCGTGAATCAGATGAGAAATTGTAAAAGTAGATTAGATAAAGATTAAGTTTAGTCTAAAAAACGACTTAAGCGCATTAAAATTGACTTATTCCACTTCAGCGCTGTTATTTCAGTGGGGAAAATACTGTATGAACTAATTCCAGTAAAAATATTCTTTTTCACTTTTCTAATTAATATCTATCAGTGCAGGTGTTTCCTTATGTTGAGCAAGTAGCTTATTAATAGTGTATTTTAAAGTAGATTATTAAATCCGATACATAACTGTTCATAACATCGCTTTTACTCAACATCAAGATTTCACTTATGGTGCAGGTTAAACTTCAGGCAGATATCTAAAAACTGATTACATTAAAGTTTTATTAGATTCTGTCCAGACAGCTTTGTGTGATGCTGTGACAAAATCTGGCTGGACAGACATAAAAACAGACAGACAGACAGACAGACAGACAGACAATTTTCTGAGACTGGTTTCTGATCCTTCAATGTATGGTAAAAATATAAGAAGAGGTCTGACCAATGTACAGAGAAAACCTTTCTTTTATTTATAAAGAATTAAACCACAATGTTTTCCATTTGAAAACAGCATGCCAATATTCCATGCTTATTACAATAAACCTGAAATTAAGTCTGAAAAATACACAGAGGCACAAAAACGTGGTTTTATTTGATAGCTCCTATTGCCCCAACATGTTACCTACTTTGTGTTGTTTTTTTATTGATTTTATTCTATAATTCACATGTATTGCTTTGTAAAACACGTAAAAACTTTACCACAAGGGAAAAAAATTTACATAAAAAAATCACAAGAAGAGTCGTGAGTCCCAAATGGCTCCTACTGCACACTGTTCAGAACATGCATATGGTGTTAAGGTAGTGTATGTTTACAATCAGCCCCACAGTGAATAGACAAGAAAATCAGCAAAGAAATGAATTCTCTTAGGAATCTCATTATAAAAGAAAAGTATTTAAAAATAAAAGCAAACATTTACATTTCAGGCATTTGGCAGACGCCCTTATCCAGAGTGACTTTTTTTTTAATTATTTTTTTTAATCTCATTATAGATAAATGAGCAGTTGAGGGTTAAGCGCCTTGCTCAAGGGCCAAACAGTGGTAACTTGGTGGTCATGGGGTTTGAACCTGGGACCAGTTTGAACTGTAGTCCAATGCCTTCACCACTGAGCTTCCCCTGACAAAAATAATAATAAAATCACAGAATCCGATCATGGATTTAATCATCTGGTACTAGGTAACCTCTGCATCTGCTTGGTTATAAGGACCCCAAACCTTCATCCGGGTAAAATACAGGATCGCCAAGGTTGCTGGGGGAATTTATTACAGCATGATTGTGGTGGGTGCCAAAATTTGGCAAAAAAAAAAAAAAACTTGGATTATCTAATATTGTTAAATATTAAATAGCACTGTCTAAGGCTACATGCTCATTTTTAAACGGGTGCCAATAATTCTCGTGTAGGGAGCTACATGCTTTGAAATATTTAGAAATAGATATTGATTAAAAGATAGAAGCTTTTCGGTAAGTTTATTAGCCATTTATAAGCAATAGAACAAAATGCACAAAAACCAATACTGTATATTACATTTAGCCTCCATCTTTGCTACAGTTCCTGCACAAGTAAATGTGTAGTTATGATGATTGAATGAAAGTTTGTTTAGTGCAGCATTTCCCCTGCATTGCATATTTTAATGATCTCCTCGCTCCAACACACCTGCCTGAACTCATCATCTAATTAATACACACTTTATCTGTTTCTAATAAGTGGATTCGAGCATGACGAACACAATAAAATGTGCGATGCTGGGGCAATTTGCTCGAGATGAGTTTCGGAGTTAAACAGATGTCCCTTTAGATTGAAGCTTCTTGCTGACGGCCGTGCCCTTGGTCGTGTCATTGTACCAGCTGAGGTGGGCTGGGTGATTGATGCCTTGCTTCCTTCGCCATCCTCGAGGCTTCATGTTCATGTAGTCATGTGACGACATGTCTTCTCTTTTTAGACGGAACTGGAAAGCAAACACATTCTGTTACTAAAAATGAACATAAAAGTGAACTTATTATATGTTTCCTATATGAGTTAACACTATTACTACTACTACTTATAACAATAATAATAATAATATAATATCTAGGAACCTCTGTAGTCCGACGGTGGCCATTTCTACAACCATGGGAGAACCTCAATCAACATTCACGCACTACGGGCAATTTGGGAGCTCCAATTAGACTAATCTACCTGTCTTTGGACTATGGGAGGAAACCAGAGTACTCGGAGGAAACCCACCAAGCATGGAAAGAACATGCAAACTCCATGCACAAAGACGGTAATCGAACCAAGACCTTGGAGGTGCAAGGAGACAGTGCTAATCGCCAAGCCACCGTGCCACTAATCATAATAATAATAATAATAAATTAGTAGGAGTAGTAGTAGGAGTATTATCATTTGTACTAGGAACAAAATATTCAGGCCTACTGCTCTAATTTCGTATTAATTTACTATTATGTAAATCATTTGACACTCACCCTCAGGGATAATGCGATGCAAGTGATTATCAGGCCATATATGCTCAGTGCTCCAAACCCCACCCAAAGGGGCAGATGATTATTAGGGGCTTCCACTTTCTGTTCGGCGTGCCTACACCCATGTTCTTAAACAAAATAATAAAGTAAATAAATAAATAAATAAATCGTACTCACAGCATGACACATTATCAGTTTGTGCACCATTTCTAGAAAATGATCTTACAATCCTAATAAACTGGGCAAAAGAAAGAGAAGAGCATCGTTTTCCGTACACACCTTCAACAATCACAATGATCTGAGGTTGCTCCTGGATCTTCACCAGTGGAGGCGGGTAGGCCCTTTCAGCCTTGCATGTGTACAAGGCCGTCGCGTTCAGCGACACGTTGACGAGGATAAAATTAGTGGTGTTGTCGGAGCTGTTCACAGAGTGCTGCAATATGCGTCCTAGGCTTTCCTGGCTTCTTATTAATGATATATTCCCATAGGTGATGGACGCGAGTTTATCGTCACCCCTGTGCAACGTGAACGTCATCTCCTCTGCTGTAAAACGGGGACAGGGCACGGAAACATTGCTGTAGAGCGGTACACGCCTAACATTTGGGATATGTTCTGAAATGCAAAGAAAAGAAAAGGAAAAAAGGAAGTCATGATATCATGTCATATAAAAACTTTAAAAAGACGAGTAACTCAGTGATTCCCACTGAAAAGTCGTTGCATTTTATGCCCAAACTTCTCTGGCAGCATAATCCGCAGTTCGTACTGTACATCATGATCTCACATTCAGTACAAGGAGTCGATTTCTCTACTGTATCTGTCTCAGAACAGATGCCTTCACCTTATAATTCAGTGGTGGCTACAATCAGATTGTTTCTATTCTATCTAAGGCCTTGTGCTTCTACAAACCATCTGGGAAGTTTTTACAGTCTACATGGCACTCTTAATACTTAATAATTTCTCTATTACAGTACCTCTAACAAAGCTTTTGTAGTTAACTTATTATAATGTAATACGTAAATACGTTTTACATAGATTTGAAGGATACCACAAACCAGCGGTTTCCTGAGTCTTTGAAGTTCTTCTTCTTTTTTTTTTTTTTTTTTTTTGCAGCTTCTTGAGACCAATATTATCTAATATCTATTTTCCAGTCTGTCTGGAAATATTAGCATGAAAACCTGATTCTCAAAACCTGATTCTTTTTTGTAGTTCTGCAGAAAATATCTTTCAAAAACCTAAGGCCTCCCTATACACACACACACACACACACACACACACACACACACACACACACACACACACACACACACACACACACACACACACAGACCCAAGAAAACAAAACTCTGCTGATGTGCCAAGAAATGTGTCTTCCCCCGTGTGTAAGGGTTCCAAAACAATCTCTGTCTCTCTTACACCTTGAACACTACAATGTTTACAGCCTTTTAGGTACAATGGAGAAAAAGTGTCACTGAAGTAGAACAAAGGCGCACAAGAGGAATGTGAGGAAAGCTTGAATCATCGGCTCACGGAAACTCTTTGACACTCCCTGTGTTGTTCATACTGAAATCATGGTCTTGGGTTCACCTTAACTGAACCTTCTTCATGCGTGATAAATGATGAAAAACATCATGAACGTTGGGTAGATTTGCATATCTTCTACTTTAAAGTGGCACTTTTTAAATCTTTTTTTAAATAAAGCGTAACCATGCAAAAGCAGATCAGTTGCAATAACAACCTGCATTGATATTAAGAAACAGGAACAAGTATGTATAAAAGTACGGCTAGGAAATATGGCAAAATCTATCCGTGAATCTACAGTGTGTGAAAAAATAAACCTAAAGCAGGTGTTGTGGCGGCACCATTTTGTTCAGCGAAGTACGGTACATACACCACTTACTGTATATGAGGATAAAAACCATGTCTTGTGTGTACATGTTATTGAAATCCATAAAACAATCCAGTTGACAGGTTTATCTCGGAACAGTCTGATTGTTTGCTTGCATTCACACTATATAGGTTTATTTATTACCACATTATAGATTTGAAAAGAATTTTAAAAAAGAATCTTAAGATCACCTGAACATATGATCAGACTACCAAAAGGGCTTTAAAAACTCACCTTTCCAAGTGCACTGTTTCTCAGGGAGGGCACTGCTGAAGAGGAAAAGGGGCAGGAGGGTCGCACACAGCCAGGAAGTCTTCATCGCTTGTCACGCACTTTCGAGCAGAGACTACTACAGTGCACCTGCTCGCTCGAACTAACGTGGCCCTGCTAAACCTGCACTTTTACAGTATTTATACACCGTTATCCAGTAACCCGAGTAAACAGAAATGTTTTTCCTCTGCTAAATCTGAGCTCATCACACAGACAGAGTCCAGCTACACCATAGTGCAGTAAGAGAGCCGTTTGTAAAATGACGTGCACAAACCACACTGCGATACAAAAGGCACATCCCCGTACAGTGTGCAGGAAGTTTCCGTTCTCTCCCTGCACACTCGATCAATTTGCATGGTATGTGTCAAAATGAAGCATCACCTCTCTTCCTGCACATTTATAAAGGGTTTCTCTGTCAAAGGGTTAGCAGAGACCCTTAAGGTGTTGCCTTGTACATTAAGTGGGTGGCTGAGTCACTTACCGTTGCTAAGATACATACCCAAGGTGATTAATGAAAGCCACAATGTTGTGTTACAGTATGTAGAGACGGGGTTCAGTCCGGTCGCAGTAAATGGTACGAAATGTTTACGTCGATGACTGCTATGGAAGAAAAAGATGAGAACGATTAGGATGATATACTGTAATCATGACACGTTTCTTCATTGCTTCAAAGAAAACCTTAGCAGGTGGACAGAAAAACAGGATTTAACCAAGCAAAGACCTACTGTGGTGCAGATAAAAGAATATCAGGGTTGAATTTAAAACCTGCTACGTTTTGTAAAGACAAACACCTCACATCCTGCATCTTTTTTTTTTTATGAATTTTATTTTCTGATTTTTATTTTATTTTTTTATTTTATTTTTTGTCTGATGGCTGCATTAAAAAAGAAAAAAAAAAGCTGAAAAAAAGCAAGCGGTCAAAACCCATAAAATAAAAAGCTACCTGTAATCTACACATTTGGCACCCCTGCTTTTCAGACAGCATCACTTTCTGTATGAATGTGTGGATTGAATGCATGATGCATTTTCTGATTATTACATATAAATATAAATAAGTGTACAGTAAAAAGTAAGATATTTATTTCAGTAGAAATATATATCTTGTTACCCAAAAAAACGTAAGCTTGGATGAATTCACATTACATCACATTAGAAGTTTAAAAGCATTCATTAATTTAACCATTGTGTTGTAATCAAAAATTTTTCCATTTGTGTTTTTAGTCTAAATTAACCAATTTTTTTAAATAACATAACATTGCCTTAGATCAATTTTTTTACAATATGCATTTTACGCAATTCCGTTCCTTGTTATTATCAGACGATTCGTATTTCTTTTTCAGATTGTTTGAAGGAAAAGCATTGTCACTTGGTATGTTTTTAAGAAAATCACAAAACAACAAAATTGTTACAAAATGATTCATTTTAAAAGGTAAAATGTAAATTGAGCCTAAGCAACAAAACTGCATTACAAAGCAAAATGGACAGGATCAGCATGTAAAACTAATTCATTCATTTATTCATTCATTAAATCAACATTTTAATTTCCAGACTGAAGAAATTTAGACAGTTTCGATTGTCTGCATACGTGTGATCAAGCACATGACTACTGACATATAGGATACATAGTGAGTGTGGCGTGTACCGTACAAGTGTTTGTGCTGCACTTCTTGCACATTGCTGGTTTTGCCTTGTGGTGCAGAGATGAGGTTTAAATCATAACCATTCTCAGTAAACTTACCAATCCATCTACATGTCGAGAACTGAAGAAAATATTGAGGAAATGAGAAAATGGCTTGAGAGACAAGTCCACTATACTGTCTGGTGCACACAAATGAACTGAATTGCCATATCAGTACCTGGTGTGGTATTTTTATCTTCACCATATATCTTAGAACAGGAATAGTTCTTTACGTCACAGATACAGTGTCTGCACCTTTTCTTAACAAAGCCTATGTTTGTGGAAACTGCTAAGATTGCACTTTTTTTTTTTTTTGTACTTTGCTTTCAAACAGCCTAGTTTGGTATAAAAACCACCCTGATTGACAAACAACCCAAATATGGCTGTAAAAATACGCCAACTCTACATGTACTGCTCCAAATATCTCCATCAGTTTCAATATTTGGATTTGAAAAGGTTTTTTTTTTTTTTTTTTGCTTTTTTTAATTAAACATGAACCGAAACACTGGAAAAATTCCCCAGAAGCCAAATGCCAGCACTGTCATCAAGTCTGGTTCTGACAGTTAGTTAACGTCAGCAATATCACTCAAATTCAGAATTGCTCTTCGCTAGAGATGTACACGTGCCATTTTGGGGGAAAAAAAAGAAATAATAAAAATAATAAAAAGCTCACATAGTTAATTTTTATTTATATAGTTCTCTGATATTGTCTAACAAAAATGTATTGAGTTTTATTTTCAAAAGGCGTTAACAAACTAATGGCGTGATTTCAAACACTATAACCATGACCAGGCAATTACCAAGGAAACTCAAAATGCATCGTGCAGCTCTGAATATGGGCTTTGTTTCTCCTGCAAGCTTCATATTTGACCAGGAATCTCATCCACAACGTCCCAGACTGATGACCTTGTATTTCCATTTGTATCCATTTAGTACCCAATTATTATTTCATTCTGAATAATTAATCCATATTTGTTTATACCACCGTTTTCAATGTGTCTCAAATATCTCTATAGCACTAAACTAAACACTTGTCCTCTCTAAGGTTTCATGTCTGTTGTACTTGATTCCTTGATTGATTACAAATCTGAAGCTGCATCACCATAAAAAGAGAGATGAAAAACATCATACTATATTTATTAATGTTGTATATTTCCAATAAATGATAATAAAGTATATTTAAAAACAATTTAAAAAAACATAGAAATATAGTATGACCAATAAATGATCGGTATAATAAGTTGTTATACACTAATTAACACCGCATAACATTAACTCATTAACACTGAGTATACCAGCTCACCCATGCACACATGGATCAGAGCAGATGTGGTCAGATCTCACAGAAAAACCAATGCATTGTCAATGCTGACCATGATAGAAATGCACCAGAACACCCAGAGCACCACAGCCACCCATGGTCCAGCAGGCAAAGAGCCCAAAGCCTCTGACACAGTCTCTAAACTCCCCAGATCCCAAGAACCCACAGCACCCAAAGAATCCACTGCCAACATCCTGGTGCAAGACACCACAGAACACCCCCAGACGTCTTGTGCCCTGTAAGGCAAGAGCCGCAATGTTGTTAGTCCTTCGACTGCTCCCATCAAGGGGTCACCACAGCGGACCATCCGATCTGCACACAACTGGGCACAGGTTTTTTATACCCTTCCTGACACAACCCTCCCATTTTGTCTGGCCTTGGGACCAGCACTGCGTCCAATGGCTAGGGTTTCAGCATTTGGTGGGCAATGAACCCGGACATTCCACATGGTGAGCGACAAACCTACTACTGAGCTACTAATGCCGCCGAGGGGAACCTATGAAATACTGGAGAATTTTTTTGCGTCTTAATGTAATGGCTGAACAGTTTTATTGTCTCATCATCTATACCGCTTAATCCTGTATACAGGGTTGTGGGGGCCTGGAGCCTATCCCAGGAGACATCGGGATACACCCTGGATAAGCTGCTATCCTTACACATATACACACTACAGGCAATTTGGGAATGACAATTAGCCTAACCTGTATGTCTTTGGACTGTGTTTCGGCGTACCCGGAGGAAACCCACCAAGCACGAGGAGAGAATCAAACCTTGCCGAGAATTAAACCTGAGCCCTGGAGGTGCAAGGAGACAGTGCTAACCACTAAGCCACAGTGCCGCTGACTGAACAGTGTACGTATTTATTATGTTATTGTGTTTTCCATTTATTGTACTTATTATTTAGAGTATTAAAATAATAATGCCCTAATACAGTTGAAAAGTTTCTGTTAAAAAAAAAAACTGTAAACTTTCAGTCAAGTTTATTAATTATTATTATTATTATTATTATTATTAGGCCTAATAATTAGAATTAGAATGAACAACCTGAGGTCTTTAAAGACACAAATGCTTATGTGGTAGCCAAATAATGAGATGGAATGTGGAGAAGAAAAAAAATGTAGGTCACGTGGGAGACAGAAGCTGCAAAATCTGTGAGATCATTCAAATCTAGCAATACCCTTTATGCTTATCATGCAGCAGAACTGACAACATCAGCGGTTTGATGAAACGACTCATGTTTCAAGGAAATGGCAGTTGACGTTTCAGAGAACGAACGTAAATATATCGTGTTCAGAGCATGTTCTGCTGCTTCCAGCACACGTGTAGGAGGTCTTTCAGCTGAGACTCCACATCACATTTCCTGTTTTCACAGTTAACATCGCGATCGACTTGCAGATTGCACGTTGCAAGATCTACGTGGTGTACACCTACGCACGACTTGTGGAGGTGATCTTTATAGCTGAAGAATGTGCTTAAAGAGACCTCCTTAGTTTTTATTATGAATGAGACTAGAAATAGAACGAGTGCTTTGTGGTTTTCTACAATCCGATTTGGTTTCTACTAAATAAAGATCTGGTTTCAGACCCCCATGTGCAACGACTCCCCCTCAGTTATTTTCCTGTTTTAACCACATGTGAGTCTATACTTCCGTTTGATATATTTTATTTAGGGATCAAATGAAAAGTGAATACAAGTCCTTAAAATAGTATTTTACAAGGTTTCGTACCAGAAACTACATTTAATTTAACCCTTTTTTCTTATGCATTACACCCACTAAGAAAAGTTATGAGAGTATGTTTTTTTTTTATGATGCACTATTTATCTAAGGTGTGATATACTATTATTAATTAATTTACGCCACTTATCCTGTACAGGGTCAAAGGATAGGGGGTCTAGAGCCTGTACCAGAAGACTTGTCCATTTGTGTCAGTCCATTGCAGGCCACACCATAGGCAACTTGGGAATGCCAGTTTGCCCAATCTGCATGTCTTTGGACTGTGGGAGGAAACCGGAGCACCCAGACGAAACCCACCAAGCACGCAGAGAACTTGCAAACTCCATGCACACAGATCCGAGGTGGAAATCAAAGCATCGACCTTGCAGGTGCGAGACCACAGTGCCTACCCCTACACCACTGTGTGTCGCCATAGTGATTAAATATTACCTAAAATCTATTTTAAAATATTATATTAAATAAATATTATAATGATTTGATGATGTTTTTTCCAACTTTTCATCACCATGAATGTATTAGTTAATTTTGATATTTTTATTAAGAATTCCACAAGGCTCTATTCTAGGCCCACTGCTTTTTACATTACACATGCTATCTCTGGCTAGGACATAAGTAATTGACTGCCATTGTTCAAAGAGAGGGGTTTGAGCCTGCTCATCTTACTGCTCAGCATATCTCTGAGCAAAGCACAAGCACAGTGTTCAGTGTTCCTAGAATAAGCTGTGTAAGATTGCATTTTGTCCACTAGATGACAGACTAACCCTAGTTGGCCTGTTTTACATCATGCGTTTTTTCTGGCCTTGGATCTGACCTGTTTGGAAGACTTCTTGAAAGAAAAAGTATATCAATGCCAATATATGAAATTTCTTCAATTATTTGAAATTGTTACACATCATCTTGGTGCTGTTGTTTTTGTTGTTGCTGACAACTTGCTGAATCTGCCATGGTAAACTGAATCATCATTTTCCACCACAAGCGTCTTTCACATAATGGCAATGTTGGATATTTTAGTTTTCTGTGGCACCATCAAAATTCAGAAACATGAAGTGGTTCTTTCTTTGGAACTTTTCTGCCAGCTTTATATTTAAGACTGTAAAAGCGAACACTGGGGGGTTGAAACTCATAAAGAAAAAAATAGAACTAAAATCTTATTCATTTTATATTATTATTTAGTCATCCAATATTATCATTCAATATAGGGGAATCCCCTATTAAACCCAATTAATGATCAGATGTTTCCATAGCATTTTCTGTAGTTTCACTGATGAAATCATGCTCCTCAAAGAGCTTATAAAGCCCGTATAGGAGCCAAATATATAAACTCAATCAGGATAGGGGTACAAATAAATTTCCAAAATATTAGATGTACCTTGGAATGCTCTGAAGGCCATCTTCAGCAACTGGAGAAAATGTGACATTGCAAAAAAAATTAAAGTACAAGTAAACATCTTATCTGGGATTCTACATACCAATATTAAAGCAGATGCAGGACAGCGAAGACATCACTTAACAATCTCTCAGATTCTTCATATGTGTATGGGGTTGGGAACAATGGCAGAAGCCCTATCTAAAAAAATAAAAATAAAAAAATAAAAAGTGTTATGATATGAAGAAACCAAAATGTTTAACCATGAATATTAAAGACATGTTTGGTCCAAAAACTAGACTCATGATTTAAAGAAAAGAATCATGAGTCTTTTCTTTAAATCAGCTAAGCATGGTGGTGGCAGCATGATGTTCTGGGTGAACTTCTCTTCATGTTTGACTAAGATTTAAGTCAAGTAAGGAATGAGTGAATGAGTAAATCACGGATAGCTCCAAATACCTGCCTATTTTGTCATAAAACCTGTAGACAGCTAAGGATGCGGAAAACCTTCAGTACAATAAGGACCCAAAACATAAAACGACAAAGGAATGGCTTCAGACGAAGAAGAAGATCAGCATTTTGGATAAGCTTAGTCAGAACCTACTGTATATCTTTAGATCTTTCGAAACTTTGAACTGGCACTAGCGATGGTTTTGCATTCATGAGAGGCATGATGCTCTTTAATATTTACAATATACAAAACAAAATTAGGCATAGGGATGATGAGCGATTGCTTTGTGTAAAAGAGTTGTGCGCGGGAAGCTGTTGCGTTTGGTGTGGCTGTTTATGTCTGCTACACTCCATTCTTTAAACAAGAATTCTGAACTTCATGGGGTTATAACTCGATGGACCACAGATGTACATGAAGTTGGTTAATGCATGATCTGACCTCAGACATCTCATGTCTGTACTATGATAATGTTCTCATCAAAAAACATGAGTGAAACTGCAACTGTTAAAGGAAGATGATGATTATGCTTGTGATATTTAACAAACTTTATAATGAATAAAGTTTTTGTGCACAACAAAATTCAACTTCTTTTTTCGCCCCCAAGTTGCATAGCATTGCATAGCATTTTTATTAAATTAAAACTCAACTTAACCCTATTGATCCTAAATTGCATATTTAGATGGGCACAACTACAACTGATGGCTGAGTTAATATCCATTTGGACAAAACAGTGAAAGGAGGAGTTTTGTGTTTTGCAAAATCATCTGAAATGCACAAAATAGTAATTAATTAATAAATTCTAACAGTTTGTCATACTTCTTTTTCCTTAATAATAATAATAATAATAATAATTAAAAGTTTTCCGCAAAACTGCCAAAATGCCGTTATCTGATTACGCTGTCAAACGATTGTTAAAATGCCTTGCATGACTGTGTATGTGAAAACCAAATCCTTTAAATCCAAGAATGCAGTTTAAGAGATTTAGAGCTTTTTTTTGCAAGAAAGAGTTGAATACCCTACCCAAATGAAGATTTGGTAAACAATTACCAAATTACCCCCCAAAAATACTGGGTGCTCTTTTACACACCAAAAGGTCCTCTAATAGAGCATTAATTAACAAATGTATAAATCATATTATTGTACTTTTTTTTTCCTTTTTCTTTTCTAAAAAAAAATTTAATTTCAGGTTGTTTTTACCTGAATAGTCCTGGTTGTGTGATCAAATTAAAGCTGGACAATGACGTGACATGATTTATCTTACTGTCATTTATTGCATCACAAAAACCTGCAAGGGCTGGGCAAACTTTTCTATCTACTGTATATCAATCATTCCTCAAATCCGATTGAAATCAAGACATGAATATAGAGTGTACAGAGAGAGAGAGAGAGAGAGAGAGAGAGAGAGAGAGAGAGAGAGAGAGAGAGAAACAGAAAAAAGGATCTCATTTGCTACTTCAGTCCTAATGTAAGACCTCTGTGCTCCAGGCGTTTGTCTCTGTATTGCCGTAATTCTTTTCGGGTCCCTTTAAAGCTGTTTTATATGAAATTAAGTCTAGGGTATTTGTGTTTGTATGTATTTGGCTATTTTTCTCAGGCGGTACTTCAGATTTTTTAATTAATTTCTATGGGAAATTATTCATGTCTTTTTTTTTTTAATAGAGATTTTGTCATATAAAATATACTTTCCACAGTACTGTTCATAATATGTATATATGGCTAGTCGTTATTAATGATGTATTCTGTGAATGACTGTATTCACTATGAACTATTACCAGAGAAACATTATGTGGGTGTGTGTGTGAGGAAGGGATTTCCCCCATTTCTAATTACAACTCACGGCTAATTCTAGTCAGTTAAATATTACCATCTTGTTTCATTTTGGTTTGTCTAGCCATATTAGAGCATGTGGGTTGTATTGGAGCTTTAATGCTTCACGATGGATTATTACCATTACAAAGGGACCTGAACATAATAGTGCTGTTGCTCCTATAAAAAATGTGCAGTCTGTCGCACCCACATACATGAAAGGTTCCCACCCGTGATCATGAAATGGTCCTATAATGCTATTGTCTGCATTCTTGGCTGTTGTTATCACCAGTGCCAAGACTCTTGAACACAACCGAGCTTATGACATAAGGTCAAAGGTTAGCCCTGGGTACAGAAGCATATTCAGGACTGGTCATATTAGGTCACAAAAGGAAAACTGAGCCTCTTTTAGAGCACCGATACCACCACCTTCCAAATATTCTCATTTTTTCAGTTCCTTTTATTGTTATGAATAGTGATCTGTTATACGTTGCAAATGGTCTGGATTTTAGTACCCATAGACAATAATTCAAAATCGGTTATAAAACATTACATTGTTCTTTTCCTTGAATGGCAATCAATCAGTGAGATTTTGTCAGTCTGGCAGCCATTTCTGGCCATTTTGGGATTTCTTTTCCACTCTGTGTGTTGCGTTCATTCCAGCTCGCCACACAGGACAGCACCAGAGATCCAAACTTCCCAACACACGGTCTGCACGCTCGCTCAAACCTCTCATTAAAAATCCGTAGCTCCGTGCTCCTTTCCAACAAAATATAAAAGCAAGCGCTAAGAATCAAGGGGGGGAAAAAAATCGGGCACGTCCATATATATAAATTCTCCAGTTTGGAATGGTGCATAGTTGAAGTCATATGATGAGAGCAGATATTGGCTTTTTTTTTTTAATCAGCTTTTTGCTTAATTATAGTCTGCACATGTTTCCAACAAAACATTTTTTAACCTTGCCAACACATTGTTTAATTACAGGCCACTGCAGGAAGGAACCTCATATTATATGTGAAAGAAAAAGAAATGGCCCTCTAAAGATGTTTGACATCTGGCCACATGTTACAGCATATGGTCCTCATGCAGAGAAAAAAATAATAAATTGCAAATGCAAAATTCCACCTTAGGTTCCTTAAAGTGCTTTAGGGTGATTGTGAAGGTTCCAGCATCTATTATCTAACACTTGTGTTTTGGTTTGTGTAGAGGTCTTGTGACCTGTCAAAATAAAGCTGGCTATTTTTTTTATTTACCTGGACCGTCTCCAGGGCGTACCCTGCCTCGTGCCCCAAATCCCCTGTATGGGATAAACTATATAGAGACTGAGAAAGATGATTTTTGCCTGGTACTGGGTTTTTTCTTCAGACTAGAGCTCATGACAAATTGCATTATGTACAGAATGATATAAACATAAGCATAAGAAGTGCATATTTCTGTTCTTACTCACATTATAGCAAATATAAAGTAAACACAAGCCTCCTGTTTTTTTCTCTCTTGAAATTATACAATACAAAGCTCTCTGCATTGCAAACACTTTTGTGGAAGAAAACCTACTGACTGCTAATCTACAAAGTGTTGACACTGGAGACTCCTTCCATAAATGTTAAACAAAATCTTTTAACATGCTGCAAAAATGCCACATAGACAAGTGTAAAATTATATAGAATATAGTCAGATTTAAAAAAAAAAAAACTTTTCTGTTATAAAATTACCATGAAGCAAATGTAAGGTTTAGTTATTTTTAGACATTTTTAATTAATTCAAGCCTTAGTTTTTAAGGGAAGGCAAATTTTGCGAAAATGCCGGAAAAAATGTTTAATATATAATAGGTACATTAGTAAATTTGCTAAAATTTGCAGAAAACTGTATATGCAATTAATCAAAACGGACATTCATAATTCTAATCAATGTAATCTTGCCCATGTCAATTATTTGTCCTTTTTTTTTCATTGTGTTAATCCTTCTTGCTGATGTATGTGTGTACTGTAAAATATTGATTTGAAGTTTCTGTACATTATATCACCCAACAGTAGCTCAAATAATGTGAATTTTCCTTGGTGCATTATAGATTTAAAAACCAACCAGGTTAAAAAAATAAAAAATAATAAATAAATAAATAAAAAACATTAAATAAATAAATTAATTAATTAATTAATAAAGATTGTGCTTAGTTGGAAACACACTGATTTAAAATTCTCCTATTTGTTAATATCTGTAATGTTTCACCAAAGTATTTGTAAAATCTTAGAGCGCAGATTTGGAATAGACTATGTAGAAAGAATATTTTCATATGTAGAATAGTTTTGAAATTTCAAAAGAAGTTTTAGAAAATTTATCGGCCAAAAACAGCAATCAGTGCTGATTTTATTATATTTTTATGTGTTTTATTATTTTTTATGATTCTTTGTGCGTGCCAAAGAAGCTACTTCTGAAGTTTATGCAACATGGAAGTGACCAATCTTGCTTCCCTAAAAAAGTTGCCAACTTCAGCAGTTTTGATTTTATACAGTATGTGCCTCAACAGTGGCCATTTTTTTGTGTTATACTGTCTCGCTTCAAACGCTAATAATTTAAACGTGCAAATGATTCAAATTTCTTTGAGTATTGATACTAAAATTGGTCTACCAATGACCAAGAAAAAGTGGTTGCTTAAATTAAAGCATTCCATGCAAAATAGTAAAAAAATAAATAAAAATAAAAAATGAAAAATGCAGCTTGTGTCTCTCTCTGTCCTCATTTCAAGATTGGTGTAGTGGTTAGCACTGTCGCCTTGCACCTCCAGGGTCTGGGTTCGATTCCCGGTCAGGTTCGATTCCCGTCTCTGTGTGCATGGAGTTTGCATGTTCTTCCCGTGCTTGGTGGGTTTCCTCCGGGTACTCCGGTTTCCTCCCACAGTCCAATGACATCCAGATCAGACTAATTGTTGTTCCCAAATTGCCTGTAATGTGTGTGTGTGTGTGTGTGTGTTTATAATTAAAACTCAAAAAAAAACTCAAAATCTCTTTCCTTGTTCCGAGCTGCTGCCAGTCACTCAGTACAATAAAGCACGAGGTTGTTATATTCTACATAAAAACTCAACCAATGTATTATTACTGATGCTAAACTGCAGACTTAAATAACCACAAACACACAAACAGACCTGCAGCGCGATCCAGCGTGACCAAACTGTGGGAGCTGGATTTGTAGTGTTTTGAAAAACCTTACAGAATTCTCACTGATATAAACACTTTCGTCACATAAATAAAGTTCGTTTCTCCCCAAAATACTGGCTTAATGAAATTCATCATTATTCTCATATTAAACCTCCCAGTTGTAACATTTTTGTACAAATAACAAGCTTTTCAGTGCTTTGTCAGACATTAAAGATGTATTTATATCACATTTATTTTCTTGAAAATGCAATTCATTTAGTTACATTTTATTTGTATATCGCTTTTAACGGTCATTGATGCAAAGCAGCTTTACACAATCAAAAGTTATGTGAGTGTGTGTGTGAGTCAGAATGATCAGATGGTCCCTGATGAACGAGTCGAGGGCGACGGTGCTGAGGGAAAAACTCCCTGAGATGGTGACAGGAAGAAACCTTGAGAGGAACCAGCAGGGACCCCATCCTCATCTGGGTGATAACGGAGAGCAGGGATTGATCTGACCTCATACTGTGTGTTAGGAGGCTGGAGGTTCAGTAGAACAGGA
>JAAGKR010001349.1:0-37878 GCA_011419295.1 Clarias macrocephalus
TTTTTTTATTAAAACTGCAGCTAGATCCAAGACGATTTGAGGATTCAACTTAGATTTGGAAACCTCAGAGGTTAACAAGTAAAAACTTACAATAAGTCAACCTAATATGCAAATCTCAATTTCAAAAATATTTGTGTTAATACTACTACTGCTACTACTACTACTACTGGGTCATTCTACAAAAATGATACATGCGGTCACTTGTATTTTTTGCTAATGCCAAAATCATTTATATTAACATAACAGACACATTACTTGTTTTTTTTTTTTGTTTGTTTGTTTTTTTTTTTGAATACATTGTCTTACTTGAATGTTCAATATTTGATTGTACCATTTTTTGTAGGCCAAGTTCAAAGAAATGCCTTGTCACTTTGATCATACATGGAAGTGGGACCATATACTTTTCATCTAAAGATGTTTGTTTCATGAAATAAATCTGATTCACAATAACATCAAAAACTTGTAAAATATCTTAAACACTAAAATCATGAAACAATTGTTGATTATAATTAATAATATGAAAAATGAAACACTATGTAATTGGTGTTGCTCTAACACACAAAGAGTTTTATTTTAAAATCCATTAAATACAAAATAGACTATTTGAAATTGTTCAGTAGATGAAGAGCACAGGATAGGCAGGTCAGATGTCTCTTTTTTCCCCCATTTATTTAGAAATGTCATAATTTACTTTGCAGATTTATGCGAAGCTTTTAAGTCAGTCAGTCACAGGTGTTACTGATATTAGAATTATACCTGTCAGAAGCTGGACAATTTATTGATTCTGACATAATTGAAAACATATGGAAGCTCTTTTTTTTAATAATTGTGATTCTTCTCTAAATTGTCATTAGTGTTATCATCATTTGGCTTATCAGGAAGAAAAGTTATTAAAGGTATAAAATAAAATAAAAAATAACGTGCATTACTGCTTTTTAAAATTCAGTTACGTTCATTAAAGAACTTCTGGTTGTGAAAGGAGGAATACGTTTCACATTTTTATGGCTCAAATTCTACCTTTTATATAGAATGACACTACTACTACTACTACTACTACTACTAATAATAATAATAATAATAATAATAATAATAATAATAATAATAATAATAAATATTAAAAGTACTTTGCCAAAGTATTTCACTTAGAAAATTAAGATGTTTGTGAGTGTTTACAGTTAGGGTGAAAACACCTGCAGTACTATTAAATAAATATTGCGCAAACACTCACCTAGACCTGTGAATTCTGTAAGAGTTCAAACAAACGCGGTGACAAAAGAAGAGACCGTGCATTAACTTGACCTGTTCTCAAACGTAAACCTATCGTGGTCGTGGCAGACTACATCCCTTTTTTAAATCTGCAACACCCGAATTAAATCAGAGAAGGAGAAACGAAAAAGTTGCTCGCTCTCACTTCCCTTTCTTGCGCGCGCACTCTTAAAGGTACAGTACCCTAATTTATTGGAAATCCCCGGATGAGGCTGTACTTAGCAACGATCCACTGGAAAGATGTAGCGTTTAGTGAGACTGTGTGGGGAAAACAATTCACACGGTCGAATTTAAACTTTTACTACTTTATACGACACGTTTACCACTTTATATGACACTGAAAAACTATAGACACGTTTTTTATACAAAATTTGGTAACTATGCTGTTTCGTGACATTAATCAGTACAAAAGCACTCACTCTCTCTCTCTCTAGACAGGGTGAGAATCCAAATCACACTAACCTGCATTACTCTTTGGACTGTGGGAAGAAACTGGAGCACCCAGAGGAAACCCACCAAGCACAGGGAACCATGCAAACACCATGCACACTCTAAGGCTGGGGAGACCCTGGAGCTGCAAGCCACCATGCCTCCAATACAAAAACATGTACCGTGTAATACTTCATTAAGCACCTGAGACTAGTGGTGGATTTTTAAAAAGACAAGTGGTATCACACCAAATATTGATAGATTTATTTATTTATTTATTCTTTTATAAACTCTTTACACAAGAGCTGCTGAAGTCAAACCGGGACTTTCGATGACATTTCCTGTGAATATAAGCTGACAAGCAACTGACATTTACAGAAGACTTCATGCACAGTGTGGTGTTGAAACTCTTAGCCTCAGTAAAACATTTGCATGGTGCAATGGTTTTAAAGATGGCTGTATGCCAGTGAATGACGATCCCGGCCGAGGTCCCGCACGCTGTAGTCCTTCCCTTGACATTCAGTGAGTGGAATACCTCATCCTTGACAATTTACAGAAACTTGTTGCCAACTTACGGAAGAGGTGTATCAGGTTGTGCTTGGATATCATCTGATACCATTCTGTGGGAACTGTATGAACAATCATTCACAAACACCAATTGTACATTATAGGAACTCGGCTGGGAGTTATTGCCACATCCTCTGTACTGTCCCGAACTCGTTCCAAGCCATTTCCACATGTTTGGGCCATTTAAGGAGCTCTTCGGATGCACGCGTTTCAGACATGAAGCAGGCAATCTCCAGAATACTAAGAAAACGTTCTACCTTGATGATATCCAAGCACTAGTGAAACCCTAGTGCATTGGTGTAGAAAGGGATTATATAGACAAACAAAGCTAGTTTTCACTCTCATAACTGTGTTCCCAGTTTGACTTTACCTCCCCTTGTTGTATTTTTATGTAGAAATATAGAATTATTATTTTTTGCTTTACAGCATGTCATCGCATGTTGCAAGACTTTGTAATAGTTCCTTGCATATAGTTCTGTGAACTGAAAGGTTAGTAGACAGGTGGCTATGAACTGAAAGGTTGATTCTTCCCTAAACTGTTGCCACAAAGTACAAAGTGCACAAGTAACGTAGCAAATCTTTGTGTGCTGTAGCATTACAGATTCCCTTCACTGGAACCCTGAGCACAAATCGAGCTCCTGAAACACAAGATGACTTGTCAAGGTGAGTGTGGAGTAAGTCAAGTGACCTGCACAGAGCCCTGACTTATAGCTAGCTGCGCTCCAGGTCTCCTCAGCCAACAATCAGTGCCTGACACAAATGCTCTCGTGGCTAAATGAGTACAAATCCCAACAGCTTGGACTTCAACACCTAGTTGAACTTGTGCCCAGAAGAGAGAGGGTTAGTATAAAGCCAAAGAAAGACGAAATCTGAAATTAGATGGTTCAATAAGCACATAAGGACATGATGATCAGGTTGATCTAGTTCTGTTGCCTAAAATTCATTTTATTTACCTGTTTGCATCTTTCTGTAATTGTTGTAAAGATAATACAACTGTCTGTTATCTGATAGAGTAAAGTGATCGTCTCTGCTCTAATGACAATGTGAAGGCATCACAGACATTTAGACAGGCAATATCTAATCTAAAAAATCTGAATTGATCGATCACTGTTTTGAAATTCACACCTAGCTATCAGTACTTGGAAAAATCTTTAACACAGGACATCCTAGTTGCTTATTTTTTAGATAATACTCCTCAGCATTAGAGTTATTCCTATTGTCAGACAAGTAGGTTGTTGCTTACACTACTACTGGCTAGCTTGTCATAAATGCTACTCTCTATTGTGTGCTATTGTTGCTGACCTGCTCTTTCAATTAAAGACTTGTTGTGTTTGACGTTTGCTATAGTATGACAGTAAAGACATGCTTTTAAGGTTGCATGCAACTTTTTTCCATCTTTATTGTGGCCAGCTATGAATATACTGTAAGTGATGTAATTACAGCTTGCAAAAAAATCACCAAACAACCATGAATGCACCATTAAAGATGAATAAGGAAAACTTTATTTGTAGTTTCCCAGAGTTCAGCTATTGTGACATGCAAAGGGTTTTCCCTCATACCACCGGACATTTTTATAAAAAGCTAATTTAAAAGTTGCATGTTTGCAAACCTGATGCCATGCTATAGATTTTGCAATTGAACAGTTGAACTTATTTTAAGGAGTGCTGCTTCACATAAAAGCTTGCAGAGCGCTTTGGGATGTGAGTAGCAGACAATGCTTGATGCTCCTATATTCCAGCACTTGTATCTTGTATCTATGTTGATGAACGTATAGCTAAATCAATTATTTAAAAAACACATTATGGAGGACTTGTGGAGAAAATAAATCACAAAAGGTCAGAAGTGGTCCGAGATAATTGAATATAACTTGGACTACTTAATAATACATTGTATACATTTTATTGAACAATTTGATATAACACATAAATTACATGGTTGAAAGGTTACAACTGCATTTGGAGATTTTTTTTAGCAGCTTTCTTCATTTCTGTTGCAAACACCATGTACTTTAACACAGTGTGAAAAAGCAGACTCAAACAAGTGTTTCCTTCGGTTCACCCTTTTAGTTATGCTGTTATACCTACTCCTATTTGCTCTCTGCACAAAAATATACACTGTTCAAAAAAGATTAAAGGTAGGCCAGTTTGACTTGAATATCCCTCATGGGTGTATGTATGGTTCCATTAATTGTGACTGCAAACATACCTAAATGTCCCTATCTCTCTCTTTTGAGCTACACATGGTGTCACTGAGATACCCATCGTACTGACGCCTTCTCCCCAGTTCATCCTGATGCCCGACTTCTTGTAGTTCTCATCACATGCAGACAGGCCCTGTATGTTCTGCTTAAAGATGCGATAACCGAGAATGGCTTCACTTAATATTCATTATTTGGATTGCATTGGTACAATCATTATTTTTGTGACAACTTGTGACTGCAGATGATACTTGAATACTTTTCCAAGTCCAATTACCAGAAACAGTTTTGTACCTGTCTACATCAATGAACAGCTGGTAATCTCAGCAAAACGAAATTAATGTTAACTGAAACACATTTCCTGTTACATAACTGTACTTTCGACTTTACAGAATAAAGTTATGGGGGGGAATTTATTTAGATCATACTATCTGGTTATCACCCAGATGAGAATCACTTCTCTTTTGAGTCTGCTTCCTCCCAAGATCATCTAAGGGAGTTTTTTTTTTTTTTGGTTTGTTTTGTTTACCACCGTTGCCTCTGCTTGCTCATTAGAAACACACTGATAAAACATATTTTATTTCAATTTATATTTCAAATTATATTTATTTATTTATTTAAAGCTGCTTTGCAACATTGTCCACAAAATAAAACCGAAATGAATTAAAGCCAACTTGATGTAGTTCTCTCAAAGTGCTTTGACCTTGAAATTAAAAAGTAAAAGGAAACAAGTAATTTGTCATCTTTTTTGGGGAACCTATAGTAACAATAGACAAAATTGTGCTCCAAATTGAACATCTTTCAGGATGTCTTTCATAACATAAGCAGTTAAAATGCTGAATAAGAGCTGACGTACAGTACAGATGTGATTTCATTTCTTCCGTTCAATGCATGATTAGTCTTCAGATTCTTTAAGTAGTTCTTTATTAGTCATCATCGCTTCTTTTCACCATTCAGGGTGAACATTGTATTTAACCTTTACAGACCTAATGTTGTATTTTTATTATTTTTAACAGGACAGTACACGATGTACACAGCACAGGAAGGAACACAAATAATAAATAAATAAATAAATAAATGGGAGTGAATGACCATAAAAAGAAAGACAAGTGTTTACCACTTAAACAAAAATTATTTTATTATTTTCTAAATATCAAAATTTTACAGGTTTACAACCATCTACCTTTAAATATTTTTTCCAGGCTACCTTCAATTGCAATAAAGCAATAATTTTCTCTTCCATTATTTTCCTTTTTAGTACATATAAACTCCACCCAAGTACTGGGAGAACACGCACAAACTCCATGCAGACAGACCCAAGATGAGAATCGAACTCAGACCCTGGAGGTGCAAGGTGACTGCTAACCACTAAGCCACCGTTCCACCCGTGTGTGTGCGTTTTAAATAACTGCAATAACAAACAGGAAAGGACATAGAAGAGATTTAATTATACTATGCAGTGAATGTGAGTCCTTCAACATCAATAAAACATACCTGTTCATATTTTGTACAGTGTCAATAGCAATTGTTCTAACAAAAATATAAAAAGAAAACAAAAGGCTCACTGGTAAAAACCAATGAAGAACCCACAGAAAAATAATGTCCATCATGCACATCCTGGTCCACACACATTTGGGCTTTTAGACAAATTACTAACATATGAGTGAGTCAATTAGGTCACAGTAACTGATTACCAATTCCAACAAAAGATTCTGCATTTTAATGAGCAACCTGTGGGCAAATCTAATCTGGTCACGTTATTATTGACCAACCACAACTTCACACTCAAAGACAGGGATTTAACTGAAGACTGGTGAAGTGTCTTCACACACACTTTACTATACTCCAGCTCCACTTCATTTTAGAAGTCTGTAATATAGGTTAGTGCATCTCTTGTCCCCTCTTCAGTCCACCACAGGCCACACTTTGTTGCCTTTTGAGAATTCTTGTAGGTTTATCCGGTACCAGCGGCTGCTTTCCTCATCATCTCCTCATCCTGTACCGAGAGCTCGGTGAGTTTCCGGCCTAGCCTCTCGTGCAAGTCAAGATACTTGGCCACGCAGCGATCCAGACACACTGCCTCACCTTTTGACAGTTCCGCTTCCTTATAGTGAGGAGGAACACACTTCCTGTGACATGCGTTAGTCATTCTGCAAGAGGAAGAAAATATTTCTTGAAACAAACCTAATGACATTCCACTTCCAACTTTTGCTAACTCACAGTCATTCCTAGGAGTGAGAGTTTGCAACACTACCAGAGCTTGATTTTAAGCTCTTTATGTGCAAAAGCAACAAATAGTAATAGTATTATCTTATTGCAACCCTGCCATCGTCTGATCTCACTGCAAAGCAAAATAAATGTTTACCTTGGATGAACGTTATTACAGTGTAAACAGTGGTAACCAGCCGCCCAGCCTGCTTGGTAACCAAAAAAAGATATGTAATAAGAAGCAGTGTGTAGGGTATAATTATTCCCGGATCCCTGGTTATAGGCTCTGAGCTACTGATTAAAAGCTTGCGAGTAGCCCCTGTTGAGACTGGACCCATAACCATTTCTGACCACAGGAAATATTGATCACAGAGGAGCTTCCTAAAAGGCTAAAATATGTGACTATTATAATTTCACTTTAATGTACCTGTAGCACAGCACAATAGTGGCAGTTTTGTTTAAATATATTAAAGTATCCATTTCAAAATCGAAAATGATTCCAGGAAATTAGGAGCTACCACATTATGGTGAGTAATATCATATACACCAATCAGCCATAAGTATATAACCATTAACATTAAAACCAACGTGGATGTACATTGTTGAATCTTGGGATACACTTCTTTAAACAAAATTATATTTAAAAAAATAAATAAATAAAATAAAACTCGTAGTGTAGTGAGTGGAAGCTTTTGTCAACACAGGTCAATAGCAAAGCTCAATTTAATGTCAAAAGCACGGACAACTGTTTAAAGATCTTTTTATCACTTCCCGGATTGACTACTGTGACTTGACTATTGTAGATGATTGCTGCATTATGGTTACTTCAGGTGGTTGAATATGCAGCAGCCAGACTCTTAACTGGAACATGGAGATGGCAGCACATCACACCTGTCTTGGCTCAACTGCACTGGTTTCCCATTAAATATTTGATAGATTTTTATATTTTACTTTTTGTTTTTAATGCCTTCATCAATCTAGCACAAGGGTGGATAAGGTCATCATCTAAACAGCTCCTGTTAGTTCCTCACATCTATTAAAGACCAGAGGTGATGAGGCTTTTGACACTGCTACGCCTAGGTTCGTAAATAGCCTTTTAGATCATAAACCAATCAAAACTAAAGGCCTATGTTTCCTCAGTTGCTGTTAGTTCAATCTAAAGTTGATTTCCTGTCAAGTCCACTTTGTTCTTTTAATTAACTTTTTACTTTTACATTTTTTGGTGTAAATTCTCTGTTTATAGTAAAAGTCAGCAAAATAAATGAAAAAAAAAAAAATATATATATATATTTTTTTTTTTCATTTATTTTGCTGACTTTTACTTACTACTTTTTATTAACTTGTATATGACGTTGTTCGTATGTTTTGTTTCTCATCTTATTTTGTTTTACTTTATGCATTTTGCACTCTATGATAATGTACAGTTATTCTACTGGAAAGTACAATGTTCAACTGCTGTTTAAAATATGCCATACAAATAAAATACATGTTTACTATGTTCCCCTTCTGCCACCGGGGAAGTTCTGGCCCCACGGAGCATGGCTTCATGAGAGCCATTAGGGGTGTGCTGTGGTCTCTAGCACCAGTAGATTAGTGAAGTTTTGGGTGCTACAAGTTGCAAGATGGGGTGTCCATGGATCAAACTTGTTTGTACTGCACATCCCATGGATGCTTGATCGGACTGAGGCTTGGGTAATTGGAAGCGAGTTCAAGAACCTTGAACTCTTTAGCTCTTTGCCCTGGGTGTTCTGATATCTTTCTATCATGGCCAGCGTTGGCTTTTATCAGTGGTTTGTTCTGCATTGTCTTTTTTTGTAGTATCGAGCCAGGCAGACTGGCCTTTGGTCCCCATAGGCGTACATGGGCCTTGGATGCCCATGATCTTGTGTCCAGTTGACTAATTGACAATGTCATTCAAGTCACTTGGTGGTGGTGTTAATATTGCTGCTCTTTGGCTTTCATTCTCACTTGAACTGAAGGATTTTATAAATAGAATTGCCACATTGATGTGTTTCTCATGGGAAGTTGCTAACTTCCTCCTTGCTTCCTTTTGCCTTCAGGCACATTATTATAAGAACAAGAACTTTTCAGTTTTGCATCCAAAAACAAAGTAATTACTTCAGGTCCTGTGGGGATTCTAAAAAAACAAATAAAAAGCACCAAATAAATAAACAAGCTTGTTTGAATCTAAGAAGAAAAGAAAAAAAAAGTATGAGACAATTTGATATTTTTCTTAATATTTAAACCCAAGATGACTAAAACTAACAAGAAGCTCTTGGAGCACAATAGAAAATTGTTCATCCTATCATTAAGAGAACCAGTTAAATCTCCAGGTGTTGCTACAGTGATACAGAGCAACTTGGCTGTGCTCTCTCAGGCGGAAGGGGTGGTATACTCACACTCCTACAACAATCACAGCAACACTAGCCAATCATGGGTGCAAGCAGATAAGGAGTACAGCACTTTCCTGATTGTGTGTGTGTGTGTGTGTGTGTGTGTGTGTGTGTGTGTGTGTGTGTGTGTGTGTGTGTGTGTGTGTGTGTGTGTTATGGCGCTTCCTAATGATAGAGCAGTTCGGAAAGTTGAGGTCTGCTGCTTTATATGCGTTGGATGAAGCACATGCACTACACCCCCTCTGGCTGGTAACCGCCACTGCTGGGAGAGGGCCCCAACAAGACATGTGGGAATTGGACAAGACTAAATTGGGAAAAAGATTCATGGAACATCCTAAGAAGAGAAGGTCAAATAGGACGAGACCTTTCACTGTTCGCCTTTTTTTCCTTTCGCTTAATCATGGGAATCGTCACAGAACAATTGCTGCACTAAACTGGAACTCTAATAGATGATGAAATGCTTGACATTCTTCTATTTAGCGTATACACAAGTGCTGCAAAATCAGCATCATGGTTTTAAAAAAACAATTTGGCTACGGATTCAGACTTTTAAGCTTCTGCATGTTAAAGCGGTGTTGGGCTGAGAAAAACTTGGAAATCTGTGTTATTTTTTTTCTCTCTCTGCTCCCACCTCCACATTCAGCTCATAGCTGCACAGTTTTTTCTCTACCATGGTCCTGGAGCAATAGCTCCCTGCACTTTTTGCTATTTTCCCCTTGAACTTTCTGTTCACAGTTTAAACTTGATATTTGAGGTTTGATAATTAGTTGAATCAGATGAGTTCAGAACAGAGAACAGAACAAAATGTGCAGCACAGATTCACACCAGGAGGAGGACTGAGAAACACTAGTATACAGCTTTTTAAATATTTTTTATTACTGTGAAAGACAGGCGTCCCATCACATACCCAGTGATCCTAGGAAAAGGGTCCAGACCACCACACCCCTAAGTAAAAGATAAACCTCTAGACCAGACATTCCCAAACTTAACAAGGATTCGGCACAATCGGAAATGTTTTTGAAATGTTTTCATATTTTTTAAATCCTTTGTTTTATTAGCTCCAATTACTTTTTAAAAAATGTACCAAAATAGACCTACATTTTGTAACTTAATTACACAATTGTAAATTAACAGGGTGTTGTTTGTTAGAAATGACGCTAGTACATTTACAGCCCACCAGGGGGCGCAGACTTTGGGAAACACTGCCCTAGATTAAGGAATTCTAAACCATGATCTTATGTTAGGATTTAATTAATTGTTTAACTTTAACCTTTTCCTCTTTTACATATCATACTAACCTTTTTAACTATAACTATATAATCATTAATCAGCACATTCACATGAGGTCTACCCTTGACCTATGACAATTTTGTTTTTAATAGCTGAACATTCTGGTTTGTACAAACAAATAAAACAAAAAAGAAAAGCAATCATGAAGTCTGAATGATTGGATGAAACTGGTATTCAGTGATTAATCATGAATCTACAGTGGCCAAGTAGATGATGATGGAACTTGTGTCTGGTGCCATTAAATAAAGTAATTTGTTTGACAGGGGGTTCAACTATTAAACAGAAAAAAAAAGTGCCACATGTCTGTGATTCATCTACCAATTATCATTTACAAAATAAAAAAATTCAATTGATTTTGTTGAATAAAATCAAAAGGTAGCACAGTGGCATGTCCAGGGTATGTCCCATGACCATGTGCAGGATAAGCGATGTAGAAGATAATTGAACGAAAGAATGAATGAACAAAAACAAAAATCAAGGGTGGCAAGGGGGCAGAACGGTCAACATTGTGGCCTTGCACATCCAGGGTTGAGGGTTCGATTGCTGCCTTGGGTCTGTGCTTGGTGGGTTTCCTCCGGGTACTCCGGTTTCCTCCCACAATCCAAAGACATGCAAAGACACCCGTGCCAACTGCCCTAAGTATCCTGGATAGGCTCCAAGTCCCGTGACCCCGAACAGGATAAGAGAATGAGTAAGAGTAAGTAAAAAAAATGAGATGTGTTGAATAAGGCACTAGTTTAAGTTTATGTGAGCAGTGTGGCTTTGCAGGAGAGTATACAGTTTAAATGTCTCCTGTCTTGTAAGTAACCTTGAACACTGCCTTGTTGCATTACTGGTGTAACATTGGTGTTGCAGGCTGTAACAATATCACATGTAGTAAAAGCTAAAAAATTAAAGTGGTGAAGATATGACATCTGTACAATCACTGCATATTCGGAATTCATTCCAATCTACTGTATATACATTAAACTGAGTAAAGGTGGGGAAAAAAAACACCTGTTTCAGTTGTCTTAGGGTAGTTTGAGCCCTAGACTGCAGAAGTTAACGTTACATTAACATATTCTGCACATTACTGGATTTGTAGATAATAAACACCTTATTAAATTGCTGTATGGTTGTAGCAGCAGCATGGACCCTGACTTGTATGAATTAGTAATAAATGTCGTGTGTTCTAGTAGAGGTGCTAGCTAACTACCTAGCTAGCATGTCCCGAATATTTTACACATATTTTAATTTAGGATGGTTTATCTATTTTACTGAGGCAGGATTACGTCCTGTTTAATGGATTACATTGAAAACTTAATAATTAGCATATTAGTTTTCAGATGAAAGCAGTTACAAACTGAAGGACTTTTATACACAGCTTCCATTAGCATGCTAGCTGATATAAACCTCACCGGTTGTACATGTCTGCCATCATCTCCACCTCGAGTTCAGCCGCCAGTTGCTGCGCCTTCATGGGGTCCATCGTGGATCTTCAGCCCGCCTGACACCCCGCCGATTCAGGATGAAACTCGGGAAGCCGCCTGCACCGTTTAACCTTCAGTCAAAGGAGAGCGGCACACGCGCACGTGGGATCTGTCGCTACCTGACCAGCGTCCTCCGTCGGATTGGATTGCGCATGCGTGAGATTGTGCGCCTGCGCCGAGCAAACAGTGGGCCGATTCATGCTGTCATAGGCGTCGCGTTTTACTACGTTCACTGTGTGCGATACATGTCTGTCTTTTACAATATACCGATTAGCCATAACATTATGACCAACTGACTAATATTAAGTATGTCCTACTTTTGCCACCATAACAGTGATGCACTGTGTGTTCTGGATCACTTTTGGTATTTCCTGACTACTGCTAGATTTCTAGCTATCAAAATTTGGCCCTTGTTAAAGTCTCAAATTTTTCTGCTTCCAACAAACCAACTTCAGGAAAAAAGGTTCTCCAGGTGCTCCACCCACTTCCAGCCACATTGAAAATGTAGTTACTGTGAGAAGAGCCAAAATGTAATGGCTACACAACTGGATCAGAACAACTCCAAAACTGCAAGTCTTGTTGGATTGTCCCAGGCTGCAGTGGTCAGGACGTACCAAAAGTGATCTATGGAAGGAAAACCGGTGAACTGGCTAATGAAAAAAATAGCTTTTGCTAAGGAAAACATGGGGAGTGAAGGGTGGCCCGTGTAGTCTGATCTAATAGAATAGCTACTACAGATCAAATTGAGGAAAAGGTTAATGTTCCAATGGAAAGGTATTAGAACGCACATTGCATCACCGTTATAGTGGCAAAATGGGAAGTCTACTCAATATTAGGTGGGTGGTTATAATGTTATGGCTGAATAGTGTATATTTTTGAAAAACATGACTTTAGAAAAACAGCAACTTTAAAGCTTTTTTCATGTCTCCATGAAACAAGGATCAGTATTTCAACATCTGACCATAACACAGCATTTGAACCTGTTGGACATCCCATTCTAAAGCCATGGGCGTTAATATGAAGTTGATCCCTTTTGTGAATGTATAAAAGCCTCGACTCATCTGTCCAGGATTTCTGTTAGAGTTTGGAGCATATCTGTTGATAATTAACTGTCCCTATTAAGTGTAAAAAAATAAAAATAAAAAAGGGCTTAGGTAGGTACTGATGCTGGACAGGGAGACCTGATTTGAAATCAGTGTTTCAATTCGTCCCAAATGTGTTCAGAGGGTTCAGGTCAGTTCTGGTCTGTCTGGCCCACATTAAACTCATCAAACCATGTCTTTAGGACCTTGCTTTGTGCATTGGTCCATGCAGTTATACTGGAACAGGAAATCCCGCCTCCAAACTTTTGCCACAAAGATGTAAGAATCCAACTGTCTAAAATGTTATGACTGCTATAGCATTAACATTAATATAATCCTTTCCTCAAGCTAAGTGCCCAAGCGCAAGGCTTGAGAAAAAGTCCTAAAAATGATCACTCCTAGGCCAAACTTTATTGTTGGTACAACACATTCTGGTAAGTAAAGCTCTCTTGGCATGCCAGATTGGCCACATGATTAATCACTCAGAAAACATGTTTCCACCGCTCCAGAATTCAGTGGCAACTTCCAGCTAAGGCTTGGAATTGCACATAGTGATCAACACCCCCTGGCAAAAATTATGAAATCAGCACACCAAAATGATGTTTATCCTGCCACACCCCCTCCTCCTTGAGGCAGATAAACAAATCAAAGATGTAACTCAAACCAATTTTTCTTTCACAGATGAACCTTCTACTATTTATAAATTGTTCCTTAAACATATTAAATACAAATATTATTTTTCCAGATCATGCAGAGAAAAAAGTATGGACTCGTTAATTTAAATAAATAACACTGTATTTAACACAATTTCTTTTTTAACTCTTGGAGACATGGACCTCACTAATGAAAAACAATATTCTTTGGCTCCAACTTCTGTAGCAGTTGTCAGATCAGCCTTGTCATCATGGACCCTAATTCTATTAAATTTCCATCATAAACTTTCAATCATATTGAGTTCTGGACTGTCTGCTTTCACTATTTGCTCTGTGGTAAGATGCACTATTATTCTGACAAAAAAACTTCATCACCAAATCTATTTTGTATTGATAGAATTAAAAAGGTGTGCAAAATTTAATTGTACACCTGTACACTGACTGTGGAGGTAATGACTGCCATCTCTCATGCTCCTGACAGGTAACCCCATAGCATACATAAGTGAAGAAATTTTATAAAAATATAAATTATATATTATTAATTTTAAGTACTCATCTTTATATGTTTCATTAGAACCACACCAGACACAAGTTTATTTCTTAATATCAATTCAACCAGCCACACTCCATGATTGCTTCTTCATACCCCATTGTACCCTTGTTTTCTTCTCTTTTTCTGTTAGTACCGGTTCCCATTTGGGTTTTCTGTAAAAAAAAAATAATAATAATAATAATAAATAAAGATCCAATTTCCTGCAGCCAATGTCTTACAGTTATGTCATAAGCATTGACTCATGTTTCGGCCCATTTGTTTTTACATTTCCTACATTCAAGGCATTGAGTTTTCCATCCTGCCACTTTGACATCTTTCTTGGCCTACCTGTATGTAAGTTTAGACACAGTTGAACAACCTACATCTATTTTTGGATGTTATTTTTGGTTGCACAATGTATTGGAATTCCTCCGTGTTTCATAATCCTTGCCACTGTTTCTGTTAACTCTCTTTCTGAGGACAACTTGTAAAGATCCATAAGAATTCTCTTGAATAGGTTTTCCATTTTCAGATTTGTGCTTATATTTTTTTCATTAATGGCAATTCCAAAAGTGAATCCATAATATTTATGTCCATATACATTGATGATTATGATGAAGCGATGAATGTCTACATGTCTAAATGAACAAGACAGTTGTTCATTTATCATGCTTCTGCTTATTTGGAATAGTTGTAGCTTTATCTTTAAACTTGATGAGCAGTTTATTTTTATTTTTTTATGTCTCTGTATAGACAGTAACCCAGACCCAGGCTCAAGCCCATGACCTTGGATGTGTGTGGGAGCAATGTTACCTGCTGTAATTCATTCAGTATTATGACAAATATTTTTTTTCTCCACAAACAGTAAGCTTTACTTATTGATCTAACCAAGAGACAAACGATAATAATGTACAGTTATTGGTATTGTTTTAGTGCAGAGGAAAATGCACACAAATAAACTGATTCAAACAAACTTGTCAACAATTATTTGCATTAATTAAGTTTTTAAATAGAACATTACATACATAATCATAGTAATAAAATACCTGAAAAATAAAGGGAAATTTACCATGATAAACCTATTTGTTATGCCGAGTTGATCATTTGGGAAAAGCTTTTAAAGTGTAAGAAGAGTTCAGTTTGATTCCTCTCCAGTCACATCAACATCTTCCTCCTCCTCCTTCTCCTTGTCCTCCGAACTTTTAACTTCTTCCAACTCTTTCTCCTGATCCAGAATAGTTTTACACTGGGTACCAACTCCAGTGCATGGCTCAACAGGAAAGTCAGTGAAGTCATCTACAACAAGCTCTTCTTCCGCACTGCTGCAGTCCTCTGCTGACTCAGTGTTGACGTCAGGCACAAATATTACTGATGAACTTAAGGAATCAAGTGAGGAGCTGGTGACAGGCTCCTCTCCATGTTGAATAGATGATGCTTCATTGTTTATCATATTTGAAGTAATATTAACTGTAGTTGTAAAAAAATAATAATAAATAAATAAATAAATCCAATTAATGGTCTCAAGTGCTTGTTTTGAAGATGTACAAGACTCAAGCATACATTAAGACATGTTAGTCAAAAACAGACCAAATGCTATTTACATCAATCAGCCATAACATTACAATGCAAAACACTGTCCCCATTTTTGTGTAGGTTCCCCTGTTGCCACCTTGGTGGCTTTGGCCCCACAAAACCTTTTTGTTTCACTGGTGTCTGTCACCTGGATGTTGGTTGCAGATGGGGCGTACGTGAATCAGAGTTTTTTGCACAGCATATCCCATGGGTGCGTGATCAGATTGGGGTCTGTAGAGTTTGGAAGACAGCTCGGAAACATTGGGTTCTTTGCCTGCTGTGATGCACTCAGCGTCCAGGTGCTGTTCTATCATGGCCAATTTGTGCCGTATTGGCTTTCGGAATGGACAGGCTGGCCTTTGGTCCCTGTGGGCTTAGGTGAACCTTGGGTGCCCATGATCCTGTCAACAGTTTACAGGTGAATAATGGCTGATAAATATTAATGTGTTAATGTTATAGCTGATTGGTGTGTATAAGAAATGTAGCAAAGAAAACCATACATGTGCGTCAATATGTGAATACCATTAACATTATCTGTTAGCTGTTTTCTTTTTTTTAATCTATTAGAATAGTTTTTTTACATTAAATCTGTGCAAGAGAATTATTAACAGTTCTTAAAAGAACTAGTTAAGACTCCTGAACACTCCTTAAACAAAAAAAAACAACAAAAATAAAAACTCTGAACAGATATCCCCTGATAAATGTAAAAAAAATTTGTAGTGTCATGTTACTACAGTAATGGGTAAACATTAGCGCCCCCGCTTTTAATTCTAAGTTTTTTGTGCCCCCTCTTTGAATTCTATTGTAAAAATAATAATAATAATAATAATAATAATAATAATAATAAAATAAAAATCACTGCTTCCACATGACTTAAGGCTAACCAGATGCTGCTAATCTTTAACCATTGATTAATTGTTCATCAGCAGATGTGCAGACTTAATAAAATCAGAGGTTTTGGCAGTTTGCAGGTCTGAAGCATGCAGGCGTGTGTTAACACAGTGCCAAGAAGGAAAGATATAAGCAGGTTATAAAAGGTTATAAAACCATTTCCAAACAATTTGTAGTTCAATGTTCTACAGTGAGAAAGATTATTCACAAGTGGAAAGCATTCAAGACAGTTGGCAATTCTCCCAAGAGAGGGAGTCCGAGCACATTCACCCCAAGGTCAAACCATGCAATGCTCCGAGAAATACAAAAAACTTAATAGCTGCATCTCAGACCCTACAGGCCTCAACGAGCATGTTAAATAATAAAGTCCATGCCGCACAATTAGAAAAATATTAAACAAGTATGGCTTGCTTGGAAGGATTGCCAGGAGAAAGCCTCTTCTTTCTAAAAAGAACATGGAAGCACAACAGAGGTTTGCAAAACTGCATCTGAGCAAACCACATGGCTTTTGGAACAATGTCCTATGGACAGATGAGACCAAAGTGGAGTTGTTTGGCCTTGATAACCAGTGCAATGTTTGGCAAAAACCAAACAGCATTTCAGGAGAAACACTTCATTCCCACAGTAATGCACGGTGGTGGAGGGGCGATGATTTGGACCTGTTTTTGTAGTCACAGAACCTGGACACCTTGCAGTCATTGAGTCGATTATGAATTCCTCTGTATACCCGAGTGTTCTAGAGGCAAATGTGAGGCCATCTGTCCGACAGCTAAAGCTTGTTTTTGAGATTCCATTATGCACCAGTGATCCAATGCACGCCAGTAAATCTACATCAGAATGACTGAAAAAATAAAATAGTATCAAGGTTTTGGAATGGCCTATTCAAAGTCCAGAGACTGATAAAGCCACACATTAAATGATTTCTTCAAGTTCTCACTGTTAAAAGTGCTAGCTGTTACAAACTATTCAATCATGGAGGGTATTTAGTATTGCCATGACATGTGACGATCAGGTGATTTTTATTATGATTTATGCAAAAAATAGGATTAAAAGAGGGGGTACTAACTTTTACACATGACTGTGTGTATGAATGTGAAAGCTGGTGCTATAGGAGCACTATCATCTTAGACAGTGTGTATTAACACTGCTGTGGTGTGAAACATTGACAATGTTCAAGTTGTATGACGTCCATGTACAGTATACCATGAATAAAAAATAAAAAAGGTACAATTTGAACATTCACATAATGTATATTTAAAATAGAAGAAACTCAATCTTACCTCCTTCTGGTGGCAGGACTTCAGTGCTTCGAACCTGTTGTTCATTGAATTCTTCCTCATGAGCAACAGGTTCACCATCAGTATCCATCTGGCTTTCCTCCACATCAGAATCAAGTGTTCCCTCTGTAACAACCACATCATCTCCACGACATGTAGCAAGCTCAGTACTCTCATCCATCACGTCCACTTCAATATCACTTAGCCCAGGTTCATATTCATTCATTCTACTTATTTCTACATGCTCCGTGTTCTTTACTGTATTCTTCGTTCCTTTCTCTTGTCTTTCCAGATTAACAATTTGAGTGCTCTCAGTCCCTTCAAGAGGCAACTCTTTGGTCTTGATCAATTTGACCTCTGTTGGTTTGTCAGAAACTGGAACTTCACTAAGACTTTCTGTAATATGTTCATCAGTTTTTGGTTCCTCCATCATGTTTGCAGATCTAAAAGGATGGAGTAACGATGTAGGTAATCCATTCTGCAAGTTATTTTCCATCCCATTACTGTTTAAATCTCTTGCTGGTGGAAGTATTTGCAAATGGGAAGCAGCATTTAGAATGGATAAATTGGTATTTGCACTAATCTCAGTTCCTCTTACAAAGTTTACATTCATCAAACATCCATTAACATTTTTGGATGAACTTTCAGTTTGTTCAAGGTCACCTTTCGGATCCACTTTTTTGTCTTTCTTCTTTTCTAAATCTTCATCCCGTTTATCAATCTCTGGTTCTCTTCTCGCTCTCTCATTTCCTTTAAGTGTATCTTCCCTCTCCTCTTTTTTATTGTCCATCTTTTGCCTGGTACTCATGAGATAATGCTTCTTACAGAAGAGACTTGGAGGTAGACTAGTCCTGATTTTTCTATCCGTCGTCTGTAAAATTGATCTTACTTGATGATTAATAGGGAGACAATTACCCACACTGAAGGCAGTCTGATGGAAAATATTATCACAAAAACCTGTTTTATTAAAGAGACTAGAATATCTTTGGGGCTCTTTGTTTTCTTCTCTGCTTTGGTTAACATTCGGAATGATTTTCTCAGGCTCTAATATGGGATTTTTCTTTTCTGGTCCTGGTTCTTTTTTCTTTTCACATTCACTGATTAAATCTTTTACTTCAGCTTGTGCAAGTCCTAAATGATGCTGCGGTACTTCAGGTCGACTCCCGTTTCCATGTCTTGGTACACGTTCTTTGCTCATTTGTGTTAACTGAAAGTCATGATGGAAGGAAGATGAAGCAGCATTAGGATTCACAGATGAACTGTTACATTTCCTTATTTTGAGTAAGTCGTCCATCTGGGCTTTCGCACACACACTTTCCTGTAACGGCCTCCCATGTTCATGGTTTGCCACCAGAGAGACAATTTGTTTTGAATCCCAAACATCTTTCTGGCATGCCTCTTGATCTTTACATTTCAAAGAATGACTAATCTGTTCCAGGTTCTCTTGAGATTTCAGACCTATTGACACAGTTTTCCTTGCCTCGGGAGCCTTTAGGCGATCAAAGTCCTCCGAGGTTCCAGGGTTACTAATATCTTGTATGCTTTCAATGTTTTTTATATTCTTCATGTGGACACTGCAGGGATTTACTTTTATTGTTTGTGTATCGGTTCCATTTGTGTAACCAACGATCTTTGCTTTTTTTCTACAAGGCTCATTAGCAGCTTGAATACGTTGCCTCGCTGTCGATCTTCCTAGGTCATTCTCAAAACTCCTCTCTTTTGTCTCTTCTGATTTACACAAATTGGCCTCTCCATCATGATCTCCATTTAATCTTAAACGGAATGGATTCGTCCCTACCACTGGGCAATGTAACTGATTTACAAGACGTGAAGTGCATGCTGAATTCTGTTGAATAGTTTTGCCAGGAAATGCTTGTAGTTGAAACGAAGATGTGTGTCTCAATGCAGGCTTGAGGTTGACATGCGAAGCAGAAGAAAAGTCCAGTTTTTTTAAAGAATCTTGGGCAGAAACTCCAGTTGCTTCAGCTGCTTCTGATGTAAGCGGTGAAAGACATCTTGGGAGTCTCATCTCACTGAAATCCACCGAATTAGCAGAAACGAAGGGTTGACCAACAGCTGATTGTTGCCAGACTGACAGGTGATCGGTCACACAAAGCTTCTCCTGACATAGTTTTCCTACTGATGTGGGATCATCCTGTGCCGCATTACTTGCATCTGTTCTTGAGATTTTATTTTGCATATTGCAAACTTCACGGGCATCATTTACAGTCTGCTTCCCTGACTGTGCATAAGTATCTGCCCCCTCCAAACAGTTGTTTAAAACAGTCTTAAACTCAACTACGTTTTGATGCTCAAGACCTCCTGTACCGAAATTAAGCCTGGCTGGCACAATGAGGTACGGTGGTGTGAATGATGATTCAATATCTTTCCTTTGTCTACTGCATGGAGAGGTATAGGGAAACGATGTCGGGTAACTTGTCACTGATGCAACATTCTTTAGGTTGCTTTTTCTGCAACTCGATAGGTCGTCGGACCCTACAACAGGAAGCATAGTCACAGGTGAGGAATAAGACGAGAAAATTAAGCAAAGACAAAAAAATGTTTCTGAATGTTTCTGTCAAGTTTGAACCTGAATGTACAGTATATGAGGAAAGAATATGCAGAGACCAGACCATCACACCAGTATGTGGGTCAACCACAAACTACTCCCACAAAGGTGGTAACACACAATTGTTTTGAATTCTATAGGAGTCATTTCTCCTCGCTGGAACTTAACCCAAATACTATAAGTGCCCTGGACAGAGCCATCACCCTAATCCCACTGAACACCTTTCAGATGAACTGGAAGGCCGACTGCACCCCAGGGCAGTGCCACACTAATGCTCATTTGGCTGAACACATCTCCACACAGCCACTCTCTATCAGTTAGTGGAAAACCTTCCCAGGAGCCTGGAGGTTATTATAACAGCATAGGGGGAATAAATCAGAAATTAGATGGTCAGTGTGTCAGGTACAGGAGTGTTGCTAAGGATTTTCACCATTGTGTTTACTTTCTAGCCAGAATATTGAACACTTGTACCTTGTTGGGACTCTTTATACTTTCAGGGACTGTCAGTTGTACATGTTTGAAGAGGTTTCTCAAACCAGCAGTAATTATTGCAGTTGGCAGTAATTTCAAGTTAGCAGCTTTTTAAGGAAAATTGGTTGTTTCCAACTTCTTTGGTGCGCATGCATTTCCTTTATTATACTGTATGTATAACATCAAAAACAAAATAAAATCAGAACCATACTGTGTTTTGGCTGTATGCAATCCCACTGAGGAGTATGAAATGTGTAAATTTAAAGAGATTTTTGTAAGCCTGTCCTGACATTATCATCAGCCTTGGTTATTTTACATTTTGCTGCTCTGCACACTGACCGTGAAGTATGTCAGCCAAAGTGAGAGAACAATGCAAGTAATTGTGGCTAAATTCCACAACCTTCGTTGTCAAGAAACGGAGTTCGTATCTTTCAAAGTTACAGTGCGTCACTGCATTCACCTTACTTCGAGTTACTTTTAATGAAAGAAAAAGAGCTACATTTCTATTACATGCACCATAACTTTAAAAGATACCAACTCAATTTAGTTTCATAAGGGTCTTAGCTGAACTTTGAAATGCATTTTTGCACAGAGCAAGGTTTGTTGAATTTGGCCCTGATTGCTTACATTGTACTCGCATTCCAGGTTACAACTTCATGGTCAGTGTGCAGAGCCGGAACATTTCTAACAACCAAGACCCATTGTATTGTACTTGTATCCACATGAATTCAGATTTTAAGACAGACTTGAAAAAAGAGAAACTATCCCTTTAAGATCTCTTTCGTGATAGGCAAGTTTAATTAAACACCTGAATCAGTGATTATTTTATGATGCAAATGGTCTACCATAATATCAGGAGAGATTATAGCTGAAATTCTCAAAAAGATGCTGTACCATTGAGATTTTTGTACCTGCTTCTAATTGTTCAGAAGCATCTGGTGTCCTGGATCCCATAGTTCCTAGATTATGGTCAAGCAAACATAGATATGAAGTTGGTAAACTAGCAACACTGGCACACTTCTCCAAATGTTGATCCAGATGTGCATACATGCTGCTGTTTTCCTCTGTTGTGACCGAGGGCAAGATGTTTAAACCCTCTGTGACCAACTCTAACAGCTTCGAAAATTGTTCATCAGACGCTTTGGGAGGTGCCAAAGTTGGTGATAGATGTGGAATTTGTAAAAGGGAGGAGAGAGGAACGGGATCAGGGTGAGAGTGGTGCTCTGTAGGGGATCTCGTTGGTTCATCAGGAAGATGTGTGGTCAGCTCTGCGGGAGGTGTGAGCGTGACAGTTTCAAGATTCTGACAAGTCAGCGAGGAAGAGGGGCTCAGCTGGACTTCTTCAGAGCTCTTGTGGGTCTGAATGAGAAAAGTCCAGGAGAAAAAAAGATGTCAAGAAAGAAAAGTAGATATACAACATATGACAGGGTAGAACCTTGGAAAATAAAATTGAAACGTTTAATGTATAAAAGAGCCGTTACCTCAGCAAGACTATGTGTCGTCAGTGGGTCATCAGAGGAGCCACAAGATTTCGATTCATCAACTGTACTCTCCTCTCGGACACTAACAATCTCCCACAATTCCCCGCTCCTCTGTCTCTTCATTTTAATCTTCAGTGAGATATGTGTGCCTCCCTGCTGTATAACCGTAAAGTTAAATAAGAATCCTACTTCCTTTTGACAAAAACTCTGACTGGGTCATTCTAACGAAAACTGTTAAGTTGTTCTTACCTTGTTCAAAAGTTTTGCTCTTTTCTTTTCCTTTTGAGTTTGATGGTGTTTGGTGTGCATTCTAACCAAGGCTTTGGTGCTGTTTGACGGAGAGTGAGCAACAATATCATCTACCCAGGCAAGACCAGTATCTGGAGAAATGCTGTTATATTCACTAGAAACAGCTGTTATTTCATTAGGCAGGTCTACAGACAGCTCAGGCATAAAGCAGGAGTCTGCAAAATGAGCCTGAGCTCTGTCTGTCTGAGTGCCTGAATGAGAAAAGCTCCGTTTCTTAGACAGGATCTGTACACTTGCATCTTTCTTCCGCCCTCCGGTCTCTACTGTCTGCAGTCCAATCTCCCTCCAACTTGCAGTTATAGCCTGGTTCCTGTTTACCTGCTTTTGTTTCCCTTCCATAAAGTTACCAAAGCCCAGCCTGTAGGCAATATCAATCACTTCCTGCTGCTCATCCAAGCTCTCTCCCTGCATCTCACCTGAGTACATGAACCCAACCAGCTTCATCAAGGCTTGAGCACCTACTGCCTCCAGCTGCACTAGTCTACTCTGGCCCACTTGAAGTGAAGGAGCATTGGCAAAGGCTCTACAAAACATTGGGCTGAGAGCAGACAACACACAGCTATGGGCAGGAATAGAGACACCTAGGGAAATAAAAGAAATACACGTTATTATAAAAGGCAATATATATATGGTGTCCTCACAATGGGAAATAATGCAAAATTTCCAACCACAAACTTATAAACCCGCTTTAAAAGACAGTGATGCTAAAAGTCACAGTTTAGACTTCAATTACGATTTCACTGGCTTTGTATCAAAACCCAAGGTCTGTGCAACCACCAGAATTCATGATGATAATAAATTACAGGATAGGATTTTAAAAAAACTGTACTATTTTGTCATGGCCAGATTGACTCACTAGTAGAATCATGAGAAATTGTATGAAACCCATTGAAATTGTGGTCATTTTATGTTTCATGGTCCTCCCATGTTGTCTTCACATTGAAACTTAACAAGATATCAGTTTTTCCATTTTACTTAAAATGGAAACAGAATACGTTTCTGACTTTAACTTGTTGACGGTGAGGTGATTGGTTGCTTTACATCTCAGGTAGCCCTCATGTCTTTGTATCCTTCTGGCTCTCCCTTTTAGTTATGCTGTCATATTTAGTCCTGCCAGAGTCCCTGCTTGCACTTTGCACTTAATATACATTTACCTTATATATTGTTTGACTGTGACTATACCTAATTGCCATCTCTCCCTCTCTCCTTTTCCCTCTCCCTGTCTCTCTGTCGAGCTATACATGTCGCTCCTGAGCTGCCAGTGATCCAGACCCATCTGCCCTCTGGACCTGTCGAACTCATCCTGGAGTCCTGCTTCTGTTTGGAGATCTCGTCGCATGGATGCACCGTGTGGTCTGCCTGGGATGCGTGTGGTGACTGGGGATGGTTCCACTTTACCACAAAGACTGTCTTGTCCTCGACTGTACCCTCGACTTCAGTCACTCGATAGTTCAGGACTGGAATCTCCTACAGTCTACCTGAGCCTCCAGGAACAAACTGGACTTTAATTTAAACACATCACCTGTTATACTGAGCTTCCAGTCTCATACAGTATGAGTGCAGATCAATCCCTGCTATCCGTTTTCACCCAAATGAGGATGGTTCCTCTTAAGGTTTCTTCCTATTACCATCTCAGGGAGTTTTCACACATTCACATTTCATACAACCTTAATTCTTTTGATTGTGTAAAGCTGCTTTGCGACAATGTCAATTGTTAAAAGTGCTATACAAATAAAATTGAATTGAATTGAACTTTATAAAGGACTAAATAAACAAAAAAGTTAAAGCTTAATTTATTTCTATCATCATAGAAGAAAGTTTAAATAAAACATTTATTATTAGATAGGATATATACTGTACATATTAGAAGTGTTCTTAAAGCATATGAAAATAATACTCACTGATTTTTTTGAAAAAAAAAAATTCTCTTTCAAGGCATGTCTGAAATCTGTGGTAGGTTTTTTTTTTTTGGTCCAACTTTGTACTGCCATTGTCCCCTGCGAGTGGCTATTGCAGGTCTGAAACGAGGTAGCAGGGAAGCCATGATTTGTGTCCTGTGGCTTCAGAATGGAAATGGGCTTCCGAGCCATTCCCTTACATCGCTGAAAACAAGACTTAAAGCTGTTTTGAAATTCACTTTTATAATTCTGTGCAGTATCCTGATGATACAAGCCCACCAACATGCTACCAACACTGTAGCATACTTCTATATACAAACACTTTTAGAACCTTCCATTAAATTAAATACAGTGGAACCTTGGATTGCAAGTATCTTGGTCTGCGAGTGCAGAAATTTTTAAATAAATTTAAACTTGATAAACGAGCAAGGTCTTGACATACGATTTGTATGCATGCGTATTGTCTGTCGAGTGCACGTGATTACAATTTAGCCAATGGTTCTTCCTCTCCTCTCTCGTTTTATTTCACCTTCACACATGGGCGCGCACACATACAAAGCACTTGTATATCAAAGGTAAAGTGGAGGTTAGTTAGTTTGTTTTTTTTACTTTATATTTTGTATTAATTTTTTTATATGACTATTTTTGGGTTGTGGAACATCATCTGAGATTCCATTATTTCTTATGGGGAAAATTCACTTTGATATAAAAGGTCTTTGAAATGCAAGCATGCTTCCGGACCGAATTATGCTCGCAATCCAAGGTTTAACTGTGATTTAAGTTTAACACACTTTAAACGCATTTCACACAGTTTTTCATGAGTCTTCTAGTGAGTCAATCACCATCTGGGCATATCAAATGTCGGATTTTTTATTTTATTTTTTACACTTGTAATTTTGTCAATATCTTGAATTTCTTTGGTCGGTCAGACAGATGTTTGAGCAAAATGGAGTGAAGAAAATGTAGTAGTTTAGGCATAAACTAAAACTCTTACCAAAGTATCTGTGTCTAAAGAGAGATCTGTAAATCCTTAATATCAATGAGTGGGTGAATATATATATATATATAATTCTGGTTTTAAGTCACAACCAAAAAATAGAAAAAGAATGAACAAAGAAGCCTACATGAATTAATACTGAGTGAACCAAAATTTTATTATTTGATGCCATCACATATACTCATTTTCTAAATCATTTTCTAAATTTCTAAAGCATTCAGAAGTAACCCAAGTGAATTTAGCTGATCGTGTTAATGTTCAATGATCTACCATTTGTTAAATATTCTTTATGCAGGTCGTGATCATAAACTGCTAATGTATCATGTCCTTAAATTGGGTAGTAATGACATTCATTTGATAATTGAGTCATTTTATACAACCAGTGCAGACTTGGGGTTGGTACAATTAAGCTTAACTTGGTATTTAATTCCTTCCCTTCTTCTGCTACAGTTCTCTTCCCTCTCACCCTCTGTCTGCAGAAGTGCATCACAGTGAAGGCTGCATTGCTGCTGTTTCTGCAGTTCACAAAGGAGACGCAGGGCAAAACCAGGCTGCTGGTAGCTCCACATCCTTAAAATCACAAACCCCAAAAAGACAAATGAACATCAAGCCTCGCACAAACTGATGATCTCATATTTAATCACGTCAGCTTTTTACACAATGCATCATTTGTGAAGCAAAGGATTCACATGTTCTACAGTCAATATAGAACATGTGGACATTGCATAAGAAAAATTTACTGCAGTATGAATTACCAAGTCCCATGTATATATAAATGTCAAAATACATCATCAAAATATATATAGGAACTTGAAATCATGAAGACGTTTAACAATGCCACAGGGAAGTTAAACTGAAGACTTTTTGGCTCAAAAGAGCTTAATACATCTTTCTATTCAACTGTGACAGAGATCACAGAAAACCCAAACAAATTTAAATACCACTTGGATATCTTGTGTGAGCTTCACTAAGCTAAATCAGTCACTGTACCACATAAACTCCAGCCTCAAACAGCATCCGAAAGGCAGTTAAATAATTAACTGAAAAAATAAACAGGTAGGGAAATTTTGCACCATTCTGTAGACCATTTATGAATTTACACATCTAGGTTAAATGTAAAACACAAAACAGGATCAAATAATGCCTTGCACAGGAAAGGCTGTATACATCTGGATTAATAGACATTCTATAAAGTCTAAATTGTTCATGGAATAAATACATGTTTACCAGTCTGACTCACTACATAAAATTATGATTGTTATCATGGTCGTGTTTGGACATGGTGCACTCAGAGTGAAGTCTGCTGATTTACCTTGATAACAGATTAAACCGTTTTGTTTCCTGCATTCATTCAGAAAGATGGAATAACATATTTTTCACCACGTAGGCATCCCAATCCTTCAATAGTTTTGCCTACTAGTTTGCCACAGCCCAGCAACTGATTTAGTGGCATTACATTTATTTCCTTCCTTTCCTGTGTTGTTTTCACTTGTTCATTTCACTCAGCTGAACTGAACTACACGCGCACGGTGACGTCATCGGCGCCATTGTTGGCTCCGCGCGAAATTGCGTACTAGCTCACTACGTAGTGCGCATCGCAGTCTGTCGCAATATGTTAACTAGCGCGCGGATTAGCGAACGACGTAGTGCGAAGTGATGACACATAGCATAGTGGCTTACTACATAGTGCCCGTCTACCACCAGTAGTGTATCGACATCACACTCAGCGAGCAATAGGAACTTGACAGCATACAAGCATTAATGTATGTGCGTCGTACAGAAATTACACAGCATACTAGCTTTCTAGCCACTTAGCATACGTCCACCGTATACTAGCTTACTACATAGTGCACGTCTCACTCCGCCACACAAACAAAATGCGCAGCATACTAATGTACTTTATAGTACACATCGCCACCTGTAGTAAACGGATAGCACACTAGCTTACTACATAAAACGCACCGCATTCAGCCACCTCCAGTAACTAGCTTACTACATAGTGCACGTCTTACTCTCCCACATAAAGTAAATTCACAGCCTACAAACTGACTACATTGTGCACATCGTCTCCTGTAATAAATGGACAGCACACTAGCTTACTATATAGTACACATCGGCACCTGTTGTAAATGGGCCGCACACTAACTTACTACATACTTTTACTACGTACATACTAGCTTACTACATAGTGCACTTATCACTCCGTCACAAAATCTAAATCCACAGCATACTAGCTTTCCGCATAGTACACATCCCTCACTGCCATCCATAGTAACTAGACGGCATACTACATGTAGTGCACATCTCAATCACCTATAGTAAATAGACAGACTAGCTTACTACAGTATGCACTATAGTAGTCAGTGTGAGGGAAACGGTCACTTTTTGCTACAATCTTTTACCCTCTCAGTCATTCTCTTATCCTGTGCAGGGTTATGGGAAACCTGGATATTATCCCAGGGGAGCCCGTTCATTCCGGGGCACACACTACTAAAAATGTTGGAAACTTAGTTTAATCGGCATGTCTTTGGACTATGTAAGGAAACCGGAGTTCCCCTAGGAAACTCAGTAAGCATGGAAACTCAACATGCAAACTCCTACCTTAAGGCAGGATGCAAACCTGGAAATCGTCCCTGGAACTGAGGCCACTGTGACCCTAGCAAAATCTCATTCAGTGACAGTGACTGCATCTTATGAACTTATTAATATATTTATTACACCACTCTGAACCAAGCAAAACCCACCACTTCAGCTTTATTAGTAATTACTTTGTACCCAAGTGTGCATATTTGATGTGGAGGTGGATATAGACACCCAAAAAATTAACAGTGGAAGCTTTTGTTAAAAATGTTAATCTTAAAAAGCAATAAATATTTCATAGTAACAGTAAAGAAAACAAACCCTTCTCTCCCCAATGATCACATTTTATTTGTATAAAGATTTAAAGTTCCTTTCCTTTATTTAAAAAAAAAAAAACAAAAAAAAAAAAACATGATGCACTTGATGTTTCCTGCAAAAAACCTAAAGATCACCATCACACTCAGATTTCTTCATTCATTAAGGTGCATCAGGAACTTTATGACCACCTGCCCACATCGTGAGTATACAGTTTTATTTCAGTTAAGTTGGGGATTAACTCCACCAATACAGTAGGTCCTGGTTAATAAGTTGGAATGCCCATTTAACTCGTATGTAAACAGAAGTTAACTAGTAAAACTAGTTGAAAGACTAGACAGTCTTAGACTTTTGCAAGAATGTAGCTGCTTCATTTCTACAAACATTTGGCATCTGAACTAAAGATTTAAACTTTTGAGAAGTATGAAGTTAAGACTAATTTTGTTCACTGCCTTGAACAATATTAACGAATTTGCAACACAAACACAGATCTATCTAAAGCAACATTTACTGTAGATACATCTACATTTTATTACTTATAAAAAATACTAATTACATATCAAGTTACAAATTACTGTACTGTATATAGATCCAAGTCCTACCAAGCTAACAGTTTACTCAACATGATTGCACACAAACTCTGAAAACCTTCGAAAAAAAAATCATTCTTTTATTAAAAACGGTATTGCTACGTTACACATTTAATCCATGAAACAAAGGTGCGATATCTTAAGAGCCAAGGCAGATAGATGAAATTAAGAGAATGATCTGATTTTGTTGCATATAAAGTGTAGCACAACCGACAATACATGAGACACCATTTTTTCCTTGCTTTGTTTTTAATTAAGGTATAAACTGTAAATGCATTTAATTAAAAATAAAACTGATTGCATATGTATTCACCCACAATAACCCCAGAAAAACAAATGAGCCCAATCATAAAATATAAAAAAAAAAAAATGAAACGACACAAATGTGAGAGGAAACAAATAATTAAAATTAACAAATATTCTCTGGTATATATAGTTAAATGTGCTTTAATTTTTTTCTTTATCTAAATATCAAGCTAGAATCAGAATCTGATCGCTCCCTAATTTTTTGTACTAGATGCAATTGTGTCAAGATTTTAGAAAGTCTTGTACTTCCCTCAACATCAAAAAATGTCCACCAATTTGCGGCCTGCTGCTGGATACCTCCTGCCTAAACCCTACGCTTATGTTAATTGGTAAATTAACTTGACTGAACTGCAGAGTCTCACATAGGTGGGAAAGATGAGTTTAAAATCCATTTGGGACAAAATCTTAAAGGGAAGGGGTTTAAAAAAACAAACAAAAAAAACGACAACACTTAACTCCTAATGCTAGAGTATCCACTTAGCAAATATCTACATCAGACACTGTGCATATCAAATACGCAGTCTATAGAAGGAGCACTTGGCTTGTCATGTAAAGCCAACACAAGCCAAGCCACCATTCACTCCCAATGCAACACTAACAGGCACCGAAGGCCCAATTCAATAAACCTCACATATTCCTCTTAAAGCTACACTCGCACACACAAGCCCCATGGGCCGATCAATGAGTGAGGCACTCTGACTAAGAATAGTGGATGTTATATGCCAAAATATTTACATATATTTGTCCATATTCAGAAGGGGGTCAGAACGCAAGAATTGGCCCACCAGAGTGGTGGTGATGGTGGTCTGCTGTTCTTATTCATGCAGAAGGGCTCAACAATAATTCAGAGGCTCCAGCTCTGAATAAAGGACCTGCTGTTACACCTACTAAAGGGGAGAATAAGGACCCAAGTGGTTATGTCCCAAATAAACCACTTTGGTGTTATATTACAAAATTGCAAAATAGAGAAATGCTGTTCTATTGCCTTCTTTATGAACAATTAGAAATTAGGACAGGTTTCTCTTCCCACAAGCATTATCCCTCAACATTTTGCCTACAAGTAATATGTTATACATCTACATCAGCACCACATTCTTCCGGACAGACCAAAAAAAAAATAGTGTCTGCTTTGAGTGGTAACTTGTGTGTGAGGCAATGGTTTCATTACAAAATGACCCCTTTTTTCCCCTTCCCAAAATGTTGAGATGATTTAATATTCTAAATATATATACACATTTTAGTTTTTAATTATAACTCATAAGACAGTGGTGTAATTTGGCATAAATGTTCAGCACAGAAAATCGAAAAACTTAAATGCAGACCAATGTCACAACTACATAACCTCCAAAGAAACAGTTTTACAATAAGGTCATTAGTGTTTCAAGACATTAAGGGCCAAGACAACAACATTATAAACTTAACTGTAGCAAGAATACTCACTGTATAGCATAAAGTTGTCAGCAAACAGGAAAAAATTGTCGTCAATAGAGCAGGGGGCGAACTTAAACCAGATCTTAATGTGGAAAACATTTTAAGGCGCAATGCACTGCATGTAGTGTCAAAGAATAAAACCGTGAGACATTTAAAAGATTAAAAAAAAAAACAAAAAAACAACAACAGCAACTCCAGTTCCATAGTGTTTTCAGTATCTTGTGTTTCTTATTAAAAAGAAAGAAAAAAGTGAGTGGCATGAATTTAAAGTACCAAAGGGAAAATAATGACTACAGAGTCTTTTTGCCTAATAGTGGCAGTCAGTCATTTGGATCGTAGGAGACAGATCAAGAAGCAGAAGGTAAACGAGAGAAAGAAGGGATAATGATGGAGGAAGAGATTCTTTGCGTCATTGATTAGAGGCGGTGGTCCCGTTGTGACGAGTTCAGCAGGGGCAGTAGGCAGGAACAGGGTGCTCACCACGAGTAATGCACACTATCAGTTTTTCTGTGGATAGAAACAAGCGGCAAAGGCAAACGCTTTAATTCAAGTAGGGGTTTAAAATAATTAGAGGAAAGTTTATTTTATTTTAACTTCATTATAGAGAATTCTGACATAGCAAATCAAAAAAAAATTACTTGCTCTTTCATCTAAGGTTTACAGAAGAAAAATATAAAGAATGGTCTTTGATCAACACTAAATGGCTTACAACCATCAGAGAGAGTATATAAAAATGCAAGACCTCGGCAACTGTGCAAGATTTTAAAAAATTATTAAAGCTGTCTAATTTACAGACTACCTAACATACTGCAGTGTTTAAATATAGCGTGAATACACAATTTACTTACTTTTTGTACCATATGTATTTTACTAATGCAAGCTGCAGTAAAAAGTGCTTATGCAAACATAAAAAAATTTAAAAATCAAGTAATGTTACAACTCATTAAATGATATTACTTTCTCAATATGAAAGGCATGGCTCAATTTAAACAACCTGACAATAAGTCCTAGACTATGGTGTAGATAACTGGTCCCATCAAAATGTTTTCTAGGCCTCTGCTAGAATTTTTCTAACCCATGATGGTATAAAAAAAAATGGTATCAAGAAAACCAATAATCCAATAATATTAATGGCTGTGTAAACTATAAATTAATTCATGTGTAATGGTTAAAATTACTTTACTGTTTGGGAAGCCCTTATTATACCATCATGCTAAGCAGTTTTCACTACTTAGCTATATAGTATAGGGCTGATACGGAATAAATTTTGTTAACTCATAAGCACATACTTTTTAAAACGTTAATCCTGAAGTCTTTTTAAATTTTCCTTTATTCAATCCTAGGCAAAGATCGGACATTAAAAATAAATAACAGACATGATGACCTGAATTTTATTTCCTCTTGAAACGAGATCTCTCCAAAAACAATAGGGATTAAAAAAAAAAGACTTGTCAATCACTTTTAGCCACAAATCATACAGAAAAGGTTCCTTAATGATATTAGTCATGAAGGGCATTTTGTGCATGTGCCATCATATGCACAAACCCATTCAGCACAGACAGGGCCACAAACACTGGGGGAAGGTGATATAACTACACACAACTCATGTGACCAAAGTGGGTACATGAACAGCGCATATATAAACAAACTACATTAAAATAAGGAAACACAACATTACTGCAGAAACAGCAAAATATAACACCAAGTAGGTTAGAGCAGTGGTTCTCAAAAAACAGTCCTTAGGCTCTCTCCGGACAGTCCACATTTTTACACTCCATCCCCAGCAAAACTGCAGACTGTCCGAGGGCACTCGGGAATGGTTTGAGAATCACTGGGTTAGAGAGAGGCTGAAGATTAAGACCTTACACACATACACTGAGAGCACATGCAGTGTAGGAAGGAGGCAGTGGACACACATACCATGCTCGCTCATGCACTGAGTGGGGTGAGGGGGGGGAGTGGCCTAACCATCGTATGAGTCCAACAAGGGCATGGAGCCCCGTCTCTCCCCATACATCCCTCCCTAGGTGAGCACGCCAGAGAGGAAGACACATGTTCACAGGTGTAAGTGGGTCGTCATAGACAAGAAAAATGTGAGAGAAAAAAAGGAGAGAGGGTAAAAGGGTTAGAGTGAGACTGTCCACAGTGCCCCTGTCATTAGTGATTAGTAGTTAGAAGAAAGTAACAATCACAATTAGTGACATTTTGTGAGTATCTGATGACTTGCAGAGTTTGTCAGAAGTACTTGATGTGTTAAATGTGTATGTGTGAACACGGAAACCTGAATTTTAATTAAGCAGCAGTTGGAAAAAACATGAATAAAACCTGTCTGATATAAGCCAATTCACTATAAAATCAACGGATGTTAGACTGAGGAAGAAATAATAAAAATAAATATGACAAGTAAATTGATAGTTGGACCCCCTTTTTTTTCCTGAAAGAATGAAAGTACTTAACATTATCACTTACTTTTAATTAAACTTTACATATTGCAAGAAATGCCTCAAATAACCTAAATTTTTGGACAAGCTTGGCAAATAATTTAAGAAAATCAAATGTGTTAGTAGCCTGAATGCATAATTACCTGAATGTCATTTTCTGCAGGGTCTAGAGTTTCATCCAAAGTGTTTCTCCTTCCTCTCTGGTCCAGTGTAGCATAGGAGTCTAGTACCAGAATAAATAACCAAAATAATTACACACAAAGCACTTAAAACCCATATAGTAATTGAGGCCTTTAAGGTAATGAAGACAAGGTATATTAATGAGAGACAATCACCTGATCCCATGTCATTCATTGGAATCATGTTTCTGTCTCTGTCCTGCTTTCCTCCTAAAGGTGTTTATAGATAAAATAAATATATTTATTTTTAAGTTATCCACTCATTACCACAAACAGACCGTTATTGAGGGCAAAAATTTTAAATCCCCAAAAAATAAACACACCTCTGTCAATGAGGGGCAGGGTGCTACTGTCCCCATAGCCACCATTGGTGCGAGTGTTGCTTGGAGGGTTCACATTTACCACAAAGTCAGATTTCTTCCAGCCATCTTTCTCCAGGGTGCGCCGCAGCTCCTTAAATCCCCACACAATCTGCAGTACCAAGCCAGCGCCACGTACCTCCCTATCGGAACGGTTACTGTGGGACAAGCACAGTGTCAAAGACATTCATTCACTAAAAATAATAAAATAAAATAAAAACTTTACTAGAGTGAGAATTCTTTCAAATATACAAGTAGTAACCACAGGGAAGGAACCACCAAAAACAATCCAATAAGTAAGTAAAGAACAAACTGACCCATCCTTGTTAATGAGCACCAATCTCTCAATGCCCTGTGAGCTGCGCAGATTCTTGGCTGCATCCACACTCGAGCCGACTACCTCTGCCAGTGTGCTGAGAACCGAAACCACAGTCTCCTCCGAGAGGTTACGTACAGGCTGGCTCTGCCCACCACCTGGCAGATTCGCCACAAGGTTTGGAATAGCATGCTTTCCTGCACAGGCACATGGGAGAGAATGGGTAAATTTAATAAACAATAATATTTAACTACATCAATCCAATAACAAGCACAATAAAAACTAATATAGGACTATATAAAGGGGAGATACAAGTGTACTGATTAATTAAATGCCTATTTTAACAGTAAAACCCTCAGAAAACCAACCTGTGTGAGTGTTTACCAATGAAAAATATCACTTGTGTGCACTGATGAATTTACCATATCTAGACCCCCTTTTCCATGGCTAGTCACAAAATACCTCAATATCCATGTAAAGTGGGTGGTAATATTTTTAGCCAAAGGTTGACTAAGCATTTCCTCTCGCATCACTTATCTTAAAAATATTCTCCACCAATGGTCTTCGAGTCTGAGCAACATAGCCCAATGGAATAAAAGCTGACCTGATACCATAATGTGCTCACACATGTTAGCCTAGACAATTGCAACACTTCCCGCCGATCTACAAACTTTATGTATAATGCACTCTGGAATTTAATTGTTTTTTTAATTCCCAAGCAATACTTCTGGGGATTCTAAATCTATCGCATGCATAAAATGTACTACAAGATAGTGCATTCAACATGTTCACAACGCAGAATACATTTTCTGTGCAGACACTTACCAAGAAGGTCCCGGTTGCGAGCATCAATAGCCAGGTTTCTCAGAGCCCCCGACATGGCTCGGACCACGCGGTCATTCCCATGACACAACAGCTCAGTCATCATGGGCAATCCTTTCTCCTGTCTCGTCATTGCTCTGATATAACGTCCATACTGTTAGAGAAAGAAAGGGAACGAGGGGAGAGACTGAAAATTCCACAAATATAGCAAACCTAAACAGCAGTGGCTATAATTTAAGTGGCGCATGGTAGTTTTGTGGCGGTCAGCAGAGTATACTTACGGTCCAGCGGCCTGCACAGAGATTTTGGATGGCTCCTGCAGCAGCCTCAAGAACAGAAGGATTCTTACTTTCCTTCAGCAGTGATGTGTATACTCGAACCACCTCTGGCTGGAAAAGCAGTTCATAACCTAAAATATAGAATGATTTAGTTACAGCTGGCTTATGGCTAAAAATAAGAATATGTAATGTTTAAACAACAAATCATAGGAGAGCACATCATATGATTAACAAATCATACGAGTCCCACACATAGAGTATACTTGGGCCCAAGTATATTGATAGCCACCCAAGTACATCTGCGCAACCTTTTCAAAAAATCTGTCCATCTGCCATCCGCGATTGATTAATTAGTAGTGGACAGTTCCCTCTCATGGTAGCAGAATAAACAGGTACAGGAGCGGTAGCGGGAGAACGGTGTACCGAGAGGCCGTAAATGCAGCGGATGCCAGCTGCATATACACACACACTTGCGATGGTAACCCTCACAACGAGCCGGCATTACCTGCCAGCAAAAAAGTGGTCTACCACATACAACAAATTACTATGTTAATATATAAATAGACTCCAGTGTTATGGATATGACCTTTTGATTCCCATTACTAAACAAAAAAACCTTAAAGCACGCAGTTTAGTACGAATGAAATGATGCAAATTAAAAAGCTACAAAAAAAAAACAACTTTTTTGACCAACATTATGAACATAATTTTAAAACAGACATTTTATGAGGTAATACAGCTGTCCTACAGGCTCTGGTGCAGCTGGCTTTTAAAGAGAACTGCATAAAGTACTACACATTTAAATGAACAAGTTCATATTGAAAAATTTACTTTTGGAATATACAATTTAGGAGATCTGGTGTTGTGGATGAAACATCACATATGGATATAACATGCCCAAATAATCCCATTACTAACTTTATCAAGAATATACTTAAACAGTAAATAAAGCCAAGCTATTATAAAAATACTAAATTAAATGAGAAATTATTGCTGACTTTTTATTTATTTATTATTATTAGTGGTCATTTTGGGTTTTTTTTTGGACAGTTTTCAGCATTTTTATGTTTAGCATTGGACTTTATTGTTTAGTCAATATAATCATACATAATCTAGGATTGCATAGTGTGTCAATATGGTTTATTAAGAACCTTATGAATTATACTTTGGGCAATTACCTGTCAGCAAAAGGTCAGGTGCACATCAATCATCGCCAATGATCCTACTACATCACCCCACCACGCAGTCCATTTTATTTGTATTACTTCATGTAAAATTTCAATATCCAGCATATTCATATACGACAATGGTAGCATTAGTGACATGAATGAAATTTTCAGACCCTTTAGATAGATAAAAGAAGCTGAGTTTAAATCTATCTAAAAATTAGGATCAAATTCTCCCACCCTATAAGATATTAAAGGAGAAATAAATCTCGCCGTCATCTCCAGCAAAATTCTGCCATTTATACTCAGAACATGTTCAGAATTTTTAGCCAAGACAAATAAATGTAGCTTAATGTCATTTTCTGCAATCTTTCTTGTGCAGTAAGTTTTTTCATAACCCAAACAAATTTTTTTTTGCATTTGGCAAGCTGCTTAGGTGATTGATACCTTTGGCTGGTGTGGTCCTCTTTGGAATGTCAATTATGTCTGCGATTCCATCAACATCACTCTTCCCTAAAAATACCAAAAACAATATTTTTAGCACTCCAGAAAAATAAAACTAAAAGAGGAAAAACAAAAGGTAGATCTAAGCTCTCAAGTATAGGTATGTGCTCTTATTAGGGTCACACCCTCAAACTGAATATTACAAGCAATATTTGAATGATCTCAGTAAATATTTTGTATAAAATGTTAGCCAATTTTCTATAAAGACTAAAAATGGAAGCCATGACACCACTGAGTGTAAAAAAATTAAATAAAATAAGCTTGATCAAAATCTCTCAATTAATAATTAAGAAACAGCCAAAGTAAACCCGTACCAGAAAAACAGTGAGTAAAACAGTTAGGTACACTAGGTATATACGCACACACACACACCAGTGATCTCTGAAAAGCAAAGCATAGCTCACAAACGTGGGGGCTTACCTTTGGAAAACCACTCGTCTGTTACGGCAGTAGACAGAATAAGCAGTCGAAAATAGAGGAAACAAAAACACAGCACAAGAGAAGAAAGACAGTGAGAGAGGATCTCAGTAAGAAAAAGCAAGAGCAACAGTGCCCCAGCCACCAAAAGCAACAGGCTTGCACAAGAATCAATTAAAAAAATAAATAAATAAAAAAAAAAGACTCAGTTATCATGCAATGCAGTTTAATATGTTGCATTACAAGCACTACTGTAAAATACTTTTTCAATCATCTTAAATCATGTTATATTTTTGGACTACAAGAATGGAAGTTCATGTCAAAAATCTTGTCTTGTCACACCTTTGCCCTTGCGGGAGCTGAAACACCCTCCCTTGTGATTAGCAGGGGCAGGGCCTTGATTGACAGGTGCAGTCTCCTGGTAGCGCTCACAACCTGGGATTTCTCGATGCACCTGGTATGACAGATTCCTTAAAAGACAAACGCTGTTCTCCACCAACTACAGAAAGAAAAACAGTTTTTCACAAAACTTCACGTCCATACATACAATGTTACACACTAGGTTGTATATATATATATATATATATATATATATATATATATATATATATATATATATATAT